>CAKAOI010047215.1:0-108073 GCA_916701655.1 Sebastiscus albofasciatus
TACACCTATGTTGCTTTTAGGGAGTTGTATGGTGCACCTCTTTGGTCCAGACTGAAATATCTCAACAATTATTGGATAGATTGCCATGAAATGTTGTACAAACATTCATAGTCCCCAAGTATCTGAATGACTTTAGTGATCCCCTGACTTCTCCCCTAGCGCCACCAGCAAGTTCACGGTTTTTGGTGAGAGATTCATACCACTGTTGGATGGATTGCCATGAAAATTGGTTCAGCCGTACTTACTTACTATAGAAAACTAATCACATTCTCACCGGTCTCAGCTGTACTTTGTGTTTACTAGTAATTAGCAAATGTGAGCATATTAACAGGCTAAACTAAGATGGTGAACATAGGAAACATTACACCAGCATTGACTGCCCGTTGTTCTGACGGCCCATTATTCCAAAACTTGAATAGTCCAAAATATCTCTCATTGGACCGAAAGCCATTTTGTCCAACAGCCCAAAACAAACGCCTAATGTTCTGAAGGCCCATTGCTCCGAAAACACACACTCTCCATGCAAGAAACAGAAGCACATGGCTAATTGCTATGTAGAATGACGTCATCAGACCTTCCTAATTTTTTTTTTCCTACTGGTGAAGGCACGACCCACCACTCTGCCTCGTATTGCTCTTTGCCTTCGTTGTTAGATTAGTTAGGTTTAGGGTAAGAATATTGGGGTAAGCCAACCAGAGGCAGAGTAGGGCGGTCATGCCTTCCACATGGTAGGAAAAAAATAACAACAAGAAGGTCTGATGACATCATTTTGCATAATAATTAGCCATGTGCTTCTGAGAGTCTGTATTTTTGGAGTAATGGGGCTTCGGAACAATGGGCATTTTTTTCGGGATAAAGGGTTGTCAGACAAATTGGCTTTCCGTCCAATGGGACATTTTTCGGACTATTGGGTTTTCGAAATAATGGGCCGTTGGAACAATGGCATGGCACCATTGTAAGCATGTTAGTAGGCTAATTAGCATTTAGCTCAAAGCCCCACTTTGCCTATGTAGCTACAGCCTCACAAAGCTGCGAGCATGGTTGTAAATAAAAAAGGCCTTGCAGAGCATGGAGTCGTTTGGGACAGACACAGCAGATGGGTGACACATTGGTATCTTTGATTTATAGACTAGCAATGAGCACCACTCATCATCTGGTTTCACACTCTTTTGTCTAAAACGACCAGCACCATATGACGCTATTCATGAAAGATAATCTCCGCGCAAGTTGTTGAACGTTCTTGACGTTGCATAAGCAGCATTGTCACAAAAGACTATGTTTTCCATTTGCTCACATTTTTAAACTACTCTGTAACCATTTGTAATTGACTTTGGAGTACAAAAAGTATGCATTGCCCTTTTCAACAATTGGAAATTTTGCCTATATCCTTTCAGCACCATGGACAGACCGTCTCTGATCAAACCAGCAGAGGGAATCACTTTGTTTTCTGTTTTCTGTTGTCATGTGCATGTGTTTCTGTAAATACTTTTCTCAACAAGTCGAGCCGCTCAGTTCACAGCTTTGTCAGTTCTTTATTTGAACAAGCTGCCTGTCAACGTGCCACGCTGACGTATCGGCGCTTGTGCACTTGCAGAACCTGACACAAGTCTCTTGTGGCAAAATGGAAAACATTTGCAGCGTACCGCCCGCCTCGTATTGTCTGATGGGAAGATTAAAGCCAATCCAAACAAAATTCACTCTCTTCAGCTTGGAGTTGGTCGATGGTGGGACCACCAGAGGGGAACAGCTCGCTCAGCTATGTCATCAGATCACATTATCATTGATCTCAGTCTCTTCGCTCTCCTCCTCCTCCTCCGTCTGTCTATCTTTGCCTTCCTGAGTCTTCCAGTGACATTTCTCATGGCTCACTGTCGCTTCTCATCTCTCGAGTGTGATAAGAAATCACCAGAATAACATTTGAGAAACTGTTTTTATCCCGGGCTTTGAATCTAATCACCTCTAATACTTACCATCGTCTGGGAGGAAATAATGTGTTGGGACTAGAGCACTGGGTAATTGTTGCCAGTCTAGTGGTGTATTTCTGGTTGTTTTGTCTTCACACCAAAAAGAAGGCTTTCTGCCACAATCATGGAGCCTCCTGTAGTGTTTTCATTGACAGCAAGTATTGTTCACAGTAAGTCTGAGATAAACTCGAACACATAATTGCCGCTTTGAGTATATAACTTCACAATCTGGAAAAGGCAAGATTTTTACAGCACAACCGGTAGAATAATAATTCAATAATTTCCCATGTGATGGTCACAGACACACAGGGTAACATCATGCCAGTTCGCTACCTACACAGGTTCATTTCATTTGCAGCCAACCGCACCTAAACAATTAACATCACATATTTGCTCTTAGCCTTACATTGATTAGATGCTCACATTAACACTATAGGGTTACACATGTTATTATTTGTTATATTAATCATTTGGTTCCTTGTCTTTGGGTTACCGTGGCTGTTTGGGGAGGTGTCTTCCTGGATGAGCAAAAGATGTGGCTGAAGGCTGAGGACTCTTGAATCCTGGAGTCAGCTCTTTGGGCCAAACCATGTGATGCCATGTCATGGGGGGAGGGATTTGGGGGTTAGTTAGTTGTGCTTTGTATTTAGTTAGAGTTAGTGTCCATCTTGGTTACCCCTTGTGTGACATTTGGTTTGGCCAAGCCCCTATATATGTGCCCTCATGTGTCATTCAGAGTTGCCAAGTCTGCTTATTATAAGCGATTTTGGGCTTGTTTCCTGAAAAGTCGCTTGCAAATATTGGTAGTCGCAGGTTGTGTTTTTTTGGGGGCTTGTTTCTGAGGTGTAGTTGCTTATTTGGGCTCCTGTCTCTCTCCTCTATACCGGTCTAGTTTGTCCTGTTGCAGGATCAACACAGTTTAGTTATCAAGAAAAATGTAAAGTTACAAGCTAAAAATGAATGCAAAAATGAAATGAAATGCATGCAATTACAAATAAATTAATACATATACTGTATATGTGATCAAGTGGCCGCCTCTCTCTCTCTCCCTCTTATATTGTGGTAATGTTCAGTAGGTAAGGGCTTTTTTGGTGTGGGGCGGGGGGATTGCTTCTTTTGGGCTTGTTTCTATGGACCTGGTTGCTTGTTTCTCTCGCAAGATCTGGCAACACTGGTGTCAGTCAGTTTTGTTCAATTAACACCTTGTTTATTTGCTGTCATAAGTATAGTTATGTTGCGTTGACATTTTTTTTATAGGCCTATTTATTAAATTCTTGGTTTATAATGTTTTTGCTATTTTTGGGGTAAATAAAAAGCCCTCCAACAACTCCTGTTTTCTTGTTGCCTCATTGGTCCCTAACATCCCAATTTGGGATCAGTAAAGTACATCTATCCATCTAGAAACTAAAGGTTTGACATGAAGGTCACCCACATTTAAACTGTGTCTTGGTTAATTGGTTTGTCGGAGTCCTCCTCACTAACTGAATAAATCCTTACCAAACAATTAAGATCTGACCCAAAAGACAGAAATTCCATTTTGATTTACTATCATGCTAACGGCTATAATCTGCTTTTCACTTAAAACACATGTCAAAATGACAAGAATTCCAGTCTTGAAAAATATTGAAAATAGCAAACGAATAATTGAGTTAAATGTGTTTCTTTTAGTAAAATAGATCCAGAATTTTGAGGACAATTGTGGCTATTTAACATTTTTATGAAAATGAGATGTTACCAAAACAAGATGTACAACACTCTGCCCGACTCTGTTGTGGTCGACGCGGAGTCTGGATATGTCCCAAATGCTCTCCATATGTCTGGCAACTCCGCTGACCCCTCTTACTTAAACATTGCCAGCGTAGATGCGTTCCACGCTCAACCAATGTGCGGAGTTGTTTTACTTTACATGAGCATCACAGCAGTGAAAACTAGAGTGAAACCTAACAAGGAGAGATAGATCTACTACTGTGGCATGTCTAAATTTGGAGTAGATAAAGTGTGCCACTGATTCAAATGTTATTGCCAGCAGAGGAGTTTTTTATGTACTCCATAATGATGCATAGGTACATGGGGGAAAAAAACCCTCCTGCTGTTAAAGCTCACTCTACGAGACAGAGAGTTACTGTATGTGTAAGCGAGCGTCACAGCCAAATGTTATAATTCTTTATTTGTGTCTGTTCAGCTCGATGGCAGCGTGTCACTTCTGTTTCCCCGATCTGTCTGTGGGGGGAATGATTCATGTGGACAGCGCCGCAGATTGTGCCGATGAATACCCAAAATAGCCCTGGCATGTGGCATTGTACGAGTTCATACGTGCGTAGCGAAGTGCATGTATGTCTTTGCGTGTGCGTGCATAAATGTTTGTTCATATGCACATGAAACATGCTTGTGTGCACGCATTCCTGCCGTCATGTGCATGCAGTCTGGGATCTGGCGAGTTTCTCTCCGCCCGTGGTGGGCCTCCCTCAGCCAGATGGATGGTCTCAGCCAGTGTCAGAGAGGTGACAGCTGGCTGGCCTGGCCTCTCCTGGCCAAGGGTCTGGATCCTGTCCTCTGACAGCTCTTGACAGCTCCTGACGGGTGACACGTCTATACCGCTCCCCCCCACCCACGAGCTTGCATCATGGAAACTCCTGCTTTACTGAGAAATCAATGATGTCTCACAGCGTGCTTTAATGAAATGTAAATGATATGAGCCACACCCCGGTGAGATGACGCCTGAAACTCATAAGCATTCTAGAGGATGTAGCCACCCTACTGATGATTGAGTAATTAGGTTTTTTCAATGGCTGTAAAACATGTTTTACACGAGGAAGAGTAATAGCTGCTCCACTCCAAACTGAAATATACTGAAACTCATGTACCATATCAAACACCCCATTAGGTAGGCTGCATAAACTGTCACAAAGTCATAAATTAGACTACTTCTTCTTACTTCGCATAACACAAAACATAGCCGCTGAGTCTTCAGTGGCCTTAACATTACAGTGGACTTGTTAGAGAGGCTGGAGGCCTCCGCTGCAGCGACCTGGGGAGTGGTGCTGGAGCCGGGGACTGTGCACTCGGGGACTCTGTAATGTGTGAGTCATTATTTTCAGCTTCCATGCAGCAGGCTGCAGGATGCAGGCTTCGGCGGGACAGAGACGGGGCTAAGCTAAAAAACCCGACCCTGCTGGGTCCTGTGTTAATGAGACAGCTCTGCGGGGATGGGGAGAACACACACAGAGCAACTCGGGAGACGTCTGCTGGCCTCCCAAAGGTAATTCCCTTAAATGAAAAGCAGACCGCATGCTAGTCATTGTTGCATCAAGGGGGTGAGGATGAATAGTGACGGGGTTGTATTTCAACACACCTCCCCATGCTCTTATTACGGGGCTGAGATGAGTGGAGGCAGGGGTACCTTGCTCAGACACTCCCTGCCGATGCTCTTTCTTACCCAATTATCCTTGACTAGAATGATTTGTGCAACGCGGGCCGTGTCACGCAGCTTCGCGATGGATGTTTTTATCCTATCAAGGCCTTTTCATTTTTCAGATTAAGAGTTTCACTTGCTTCCAACCAAGGACGCCAACAGGACTGAAGTGCTCTACATCTGGGAGACATTAGGGACACATGGAAGAGGCTCATTTAAGGCTCTTGTTAGCTCACCTGGCGCTTTAAGTAGGACCATTAATATTGATCTACTTAAAATATGAACAACCTCGGGTTCACACATGTCCGTTCGATGGGAGAGAGAGACGCGGCGTCCCCCCGGTGTGCACCAGCATGTCAATTCCAGGCTTGCATCAGCCATCGCTATCAAACTGGCCCAAGCTGTGAATTGGAGCTAATAGGCTTTCCAGATGTTCTCCCCTGTATTTCATTGAATCCAACACCTCTGCAAGCCACTGTCCAGCCATAAATCACAGGCTGCGTGCTGCACAAGGAGCACGAGGGGATGTGGCTTGATGCATAAGTCACATGCTTGATTCATGAGCTCACTGCGAATATCTTCAGGACACAAGCGAAACAATTAACTGTTACCTTAACCCCCGAGGCCACAAAGTCTCTTAAAGGGGTCTAGTATCCCCTTTATAAGCCCTGAAGCCCCCAGCTCAAAGCCGTGGGGACAGCAGAGCTTTATAAGAATGATTTGGTTTTATGTGGTATTCTTGGATGACAGTCCACCACGAGTCACTGTGCAGTGTTAGCAACAGTTCACGGCTTTATTTGGTTCTGTAGAGCGAGCTTTGGTTCCAACCGTCTGAGATTAGTCGGGTTGAGCAGATGTCTGATAAAATGTTCTTCTCTCATCCATCTAATGTAAATGTACTGTGTGACCAAGGTTGTTATTAATCTCCGTAAAGCATCGGGGAATGTTTTTGTTCCGATAGCTAAGCCAGAATAAGTCCTGGTAAGAACTACTAGGATATGCCAATATTCAACATGTGGGCTGAACATTAATCCATAAACACACATGCATCCATTTGCACCTAATTGAATTCCCCAATGTGTAATTTGCTGATCCTCTTTAGCCTTGCTCTCTAATGAGCATCTTAACCTTGAGCTGTCTGAAGTTTTTATTGCATAGGCCCGACATACAGCTGAGATGTTATGAATCCACCGAGCACATCACACAAACTCAATATGGTTATATTTCACTCTAAGTCCTCTCTCCAACTGCCTTTTGGAGGCCTTAGGAAAAACACGCTGTTTTAAATCGTTCTCCTTCCTGAAAGGATGTCACCTCTACCCCATGTTTTTAGCTATTTTTTTATAAATGGCCATTGGCGCGTCTGAGATCTTTTAATGTGCAATCCATCTGCTCTTTGGCTCATATGGAGGAAATGAGCAGATCCATAATCTATACCTGCACTTGCAAGTTGATCTGACACAGTGACGGGGATGATCGATCTGCTGTTAAGGTTTATCTTTCCAGGAGGGTTTTTGTTTGGCTTAGATATCCCAGTGAAAAAAAAACAAAGCTGTTTGCTTCCACTATCTGAGAGCTCTCCAATACCGTGAATCATCAAACATCAAAAAAAAAAAAAGAGAAAAGAAAAATGCTGCTACAGACGCAAAAGTTTATGACCCGTTACTCGCATGCTGCACATTTCCCAAATAGTTCCCCACCCTTCACATGTGATGGTGTGTATGAGTATTTTCACGCACAGATTTTATTGTACAATAAAGGACCTCTGGATCGTATCGTTCCTGTAGTTCAAGTCTACAAACATCTTAAAAAAAATCTTGACATCTTTACTTTTGTGGCCACTAATTTAAGACTCACTAATTATTTAGTATATAAAAGGTAAAAGTGGAAAAAACACTACTAAATCATGTTACCTCATTAAAACTGTCTCAACTAGTAAAGACCTTAGTGTAAATTGGTTGCTAGGAAACATTTACCTGTAGTGCTGTCCAATATAATGCAGCCAACTGTAAAGGAGGTCACTGTCACAAGCTGTTGCATAACCAATCCAAAACAGTTTTTTTTTATATCGGGTCAAATATATTATATATTAATATTTATATTAAAGGTAGGATTGGTAATCTTGAGAAACTAGCAAGAGTACGCTAGATTTTTAAAATGATCCAACCGAAAAACCCAGACCGGTATTGCCAACTCTTCGCTAGCAGGTATAGAAGTTGTTAGAGTCAGCAGCACTGACAGTCCGTCGCTTCAGGGCTCACTCCAAAGCCACTGCCCCACAATTATCATTATGAACATAAACATATCATAATGAACGTAAACAACGAACGTGACTTTTGTTCTTACCATAGACTGTATATAAAGATGGACGACATGACAGCTCCCCAAAAGTGAAGCCAAAACATCTCGATTGCCCCCTGGTGGCTGGCTGCAGTATAGGTCATACAGCCCGCCTCCTCCATGTTAGCGGATGGGACATGGGCCAAACTAAAAAGTCCAAGTACACGTCAAATAAAATGTTCCCAAAGATGGTTTCTCTCATTTTAGGTAGTACTGATCACATGTTTAAGTGTTCATTTTCCTAAGTTTGGTTTTAATTAGTTATTTGATGCTAAAAACAGGAGGAGAGACATCATGATTGGCAGCTGTGAGTCTCTCTAGCTGCGGCCGTGCTACAGTTACCTTTGTCCCCAGGTTCAGTTATAAGTGACAACAACACTTGGCAGATAGTGGGTCTAAATATTTAGTAACAGCTAATCTATTACAGTAAAAACTAGTTGGTTTGGTACAACCTGTTTTAATACAGTAATGCGTCCTCCCCACTTAGTAAACTTTAGCTATAACAAGGCTAAGTCTGAACATACAAAGAGCTCCAGGTCTCCACAGTGACCACTAGAAGCCTGGCACAGAGAGCTGCCTCTTCTAAGCCAACAACAAAGCCCCGAGCAGCTGCACTGACTGTCATAAGATCATCCTGTTATTTATTCTATACAAATTACTCGCATATGTTCGGCGCTGGCTTGCCCTCAAGGTTAAAGCTCTCATCCGAGGAGGGATGCAGGACAGTTGGCAGGATGATAGATCTACTCTCAGCTGTAGCCACTACAACGTTGTCTCTCGTTTCCCCATCCACACCTCGCAGCAAGGTCCAGGCGCTGGGAGAAATGAGTTCCAGAGATGTGCATGTGAAACGCTCCGCTGATTCGCAGCCTGTTTGTGATCACACCTTTAGATTCGGATTAAAGTCAAATCAGAAGTAACTCGAGGGAGCACCTTCACATGGCAAACCATTACAATCAATGTCATTTGTCCGAGTCGGGCTGCCTGGTGCGATGGGAAGCGGGGAAGGTGACGAATTGTGTTGTTTCCATATCAAAGGAGAGTCTTAGCGTACATCAACGGCATGTGGCGAAGGGTCTCGACTGATGAATGAAGAAACTAATTAGAGGAAGTAGTCCTGTGGTGCTACAAGGCGGCTGGAGCTCGATGTCTGGACGTCATGTCACCAGGTTTGCAACACGGACCTGTCAGGATGCTCTGTGGTTGGTGCAGACGCCGCTGGACAGGCTGACATTATGCTCTGCCCAGCACCCTTCATGTGAGACGATGAAGCCTGCAACATTCATCACAGGCCTTGTAAATGTCAGCACAGAAACTGCTGTAGACATGACATGCAAACGAAGGTGAATCCAAACAAAAATAGGTCATAACCTGGATTCCATTACAGTACATACTGTGGCCTCCTGCCTCGGTTCCTCTGCGGTATTTGAGCTGCGCTGTTGCTCCACTTGCGTAGCTTTGGCTAAAGTGGAAGATCTATTTGTAACAGCCTTTTAACATAATATACTAAGGTCATCTGTAGGAAATAAATCAGGATCTTGACTTCCAATTCAAAGGTTGCAAAGTTAACGAACAATAGCACAGACTCGGAACCAGCAACACACTTTTATTTCACTTCCGAGTTGCGTTCCAGGAAAAATTTATGACATTTCAGGTCAATGGCACGGTGTGTTAGTGAACTTTTCATATTGAATAAAGTATATTGATAGCAAAAGCCGTTCGGGGAAAAAAACGACCGGAGCAGATTTCTCTCTTAAAGTCTGGGCTGTTCCACTGGGAATGGTATATTCACGTGCTCCTTTCCTTGACATTCTCCTTTGTTTTTTAACAAGCTCGCAGAGACACATAAAGCCCTCTTCGTCTATCCAGAGAACACGGTTGATGCAACTCTTCTGAGCAGATTCTCGGGGGAATCGTCCTCCTCCAAATGCAAATCAGACTGGAGGAGAAGTTAACCATCATAGCATGTACAGTGGCTTATGAAAACGATTTTAACATTTTCTACAAACTGTGTGGGTTCAGACAAACCGGGCATACTTGTTGTTATACGAACCAACTATCCACTAAATGGATGCTAATTCATATTCCGTCGTATCAAGTATCACTAAATCCTAAAGTTTCTTTTTGTTCTTTCCTGTTTTGAAGCTCATTTCCTCGTTGTAACCTAATTCATAAACGCTGTACTGACTAGGATGTAATGATTAAGATAAACACTTTGATGGTTTGCTTTTGTTTTGAAATGTGGATCTATTATAAATGGGCTCCTGACAAACAAACACATGCCTGGCTTCCCCCAGATGTCCTCAGAGGCTCGCAAAGCTCAGACAGAAACAATGCCACAGCAATCATGAAAGGGAATAGCAAATCCTCTGCATGTCATGTGCTCTCACCATATCCATCAGCTTGAAAGGGCTGCTTTAAAAAGGGTGGACAAAATATACATATCCCTGGATTTGACATGGAACTATTTGAACCTCCGCCGGGGCATAAATCCACCCTACCCTAATCCTGTGGTAACTTGTAAACAGTCCACTGCTCACATGACATACCTCATACCCACTCAAGTATTTTTCAGAGTCTTTCTTCTCTTACAAAGTCACGCTTTTGCCCCTCCCCTGAAATCTGATTGGCCCCCTATGGCACCCCCTCTTAACAAATTCAGTAGTTGTCTTAATAGCATCATGGATGGATTAAGAAATGAGCCTCTGGACCAAAACCTCTGGATGAAGTGACTGTTGACATTTCTTGTTAGTAAGTCAGTCAAACAACTATAAAGAAATGTAAAGCCATCACAAAGAAACAGAAAATAAGACGCATAAAATGATTAAAACATACGTAAAACAACTAAAGAGATGTAAAATGACTAAACTGACGCAAAATTACCACAAATAGACACGAAATAATGTAACTATTAATAATGTACAGTTTATTATTTTATAGAACTCAGGCTTTAGATTTGAGTCGACACATTTTACAAATGTGCTAACTAGGGCTGTCAATTGATTCAAATATTTAATCGTGATTAATCGCTTGATTGTTCATATTTAATCGCAATTAATCGGAAATTAATGGCACATTTTGTATCTGTTTAAAATGTACCTTAAAGGGAAATTTGTCAAGTATTTAATACTGCAAATATGCTTGCTTTAGTGGAAAACAAATAACCCAAAACAATGACAAATATTGTCCAGAAACCCTCACAGGTGCTGCATTTAGCATAAAATATATGCTCAAATGGCAAAAATGATATGGCAAACTCAAGCCCAACAGGTAACAACAGCTGTCAGTGTGTCAGTGTGCTGACTTGACTATGACTTTCCCCAAACTGCATGTGATTATCATAAAGTGTGCATGTCTGTAAAGAGGAGACTCGTGGGTACCCATAGAACCCATTTTCATTCACATATCTTGAGGTCAGAGGTCAAGGGACACCTTTGAAAATGGCCATGACAGTTTTTCCTCGCTAAAATTGAGTGTGAGTTTGGAGCGTTATTTAGCCTCCTTTGCAATACGCTAGTATAACATGGCTGGTACCAGTGGATTTCTTAAGTTTTCTAGTTTCATATGATACCAGTATCTTCACTTTAAATCTGTTAAAACTGAGCCCACTACAGCCTAAAAAGCACAAGTTGCGTTAATGCGTTAAAGAAATTAGTGGTGTTAAAACAAATTTGCGTTAATGCGTTATTATTTTGTTAACTTTGACAGCCCTCGTGCTAACCTGACCCACCAGATGGTTTGGTACACAGAACCATCTGAGAAGCCGTCATTGGAAAGTGTTTGGAAAAGGGCAGGCACTTTTAAAAAAATACTTGGCAGATGATTGGATGAACCATCTGTCAATCAAACTTTTGCAGAAGCTAGTCAGGAGAAGAGCAAAAACATCTTTTCCATCGAGAAAAGCCTTCAGTGCCATTCTTTGCTCTTCTTTCACTGAAGAAAAACTCTCCAGTTCTGATATAACTGATGCTATTGCAGCATCTACGCTAACCTCTTCAGGAGCCACCATCGTCGTTCTGAACGAAGAGTCCTCTCCCCATGTCGTCACATACACCTAAGCCACGCCTGTAGCTGCCGATTGGTCCGTGCACTGGTTTGCCAAACACAAACGCCTAACAAAATGGATTCTCGTGTGATCTTGTGACATAGCGAGAATCCAGCTGCCGTGCAAGGTAACAAATGTGTCCCCCTTCTCAAAAACTGTGCTCCAGTTCGGCCCCTCCATTCAAACGTTTCTAAACCCGCCCCTGGTCTCCCACAAAAACATGTGTGCAGCGCTGCTTTGAGAGGTGATTGCATGCTGCGTGGTGTCCAGACTCCTTGGCCCCGACCTTGGCTCCATTCATTTGAATCAGAAAGAGCCTTTCACTGGATGGTGTTGTAGTCACAGAGGAGCCGGACTCAACTCTCCTCTCTCTTTCCTTGGACCTAACAATAACCCAGTGCCCAGGGACAAATATTCTTTTTTACTGCAAACCTTATATAAGCTCGCGCTAGGATAAATGATTTTCTTGCAAACGTTAACGTACGCCTGACATTTATGATTTGATCTGAAGCACATGTGGAGAACACCTACGATTATAAAGCCGTGGCTGTAAAGTGAAACAATGCGAGATGTTTTTTTTTTTTTGTGTGGTCACAGATAGATATGTCATCTTTTTCAATTAATTCACTTCGCATTCGGCTCTGTTGAATCTCAGTCGCCCTCGATCTCCATAATGGATTCGCAACAGAAAACATGTCCGTCGTTTAGAAAATGACGAAAGCATAATGTCACTTCAGGCATGCCCTTTTGCGAGAGTCCAAGGCTCAGATCAGCTGCATTGTACGCTTCTTCCTCAGTATATTGTGCAGGCGTCATAGCACAGGCCCCTCTGCCCTCATAAACACATCCAGAAGGGAGTGATTATTTCTCAAGATGTGGAGATCGAGGACTTGCCAGTTCATGCCTCTTTATGAGTGTTTTGGCATGACGGCCTGTTCCGCTTCACAATGCTTTTGTTCCTCTTGTTAGAAGAGATGCTTAACCCTGTGGGCCATGTGTCTCTGTCACCTTGAGCTCAGCGACAGCGACTGGGCCGAGAGAAACAGCGCTGCGGCTTTTCTGTTTGTGTCTCCCTCTAATGAAATGCACCATATCAAGTGTCCCCAAATTAGTAACAGTATTGCAGGTCATAAAACATGGCATCTCCTTTAATCCGCAGTGACACGGCCATGCCCGCATTCGCTCATGTTGCAACATCAGGAATGCATTTCCATCTAATACGGGGCTTCTCAGCCATGTTCATGCATTTTTGAGGAGACCAATTTGTCCCCAGATTGTGAAATTTGAAGATGTAATAAATCAGGACATTTCACAGGGATATTGTGAGTGGTTGGAGTGTGGGCTTTGGAAGAGGATGAAAAAAAAACTATGTGCTCAGTCGTAAGAGAGATTTTTTATTTTTCCTTTCTTGGATAGGAACCTGCGAATAAACGCCAAGGAGCAAGTTTGTCATTAAAAAGGCGCAGATAAGTCAGTTCTTAAAAGCTCAGCTTTGTCTTACTTCATCTTCTTCCCTTCAGATCTGCATTTAGTGTTCAAATCGAATTGTCCTAATGCTTCCGACCCAAGACAAGGAAAATGTCATATCTTTTTTATGATGCTTTGTTTCTGATTATCCCTCCACCCTCACCTCAGATTCAATTTATATTATATTGGAAAATAATGGAAAATTTGAACGGCTGCAGTTGCATGACAACTGGGAAACTCCATCTGCTGATGATGATGATCATATGACATACCTCCAAAACAGCTATTAAATGGACCTTGTAGTGATTATTTTCTGATATCTGAATGATATCCGGAGAATATAACAATTTAGGCTTTGAATGCAAATGTTTTTTTTTTTATTTTCCATTCATAAAATTGAATGAATTGACAGTATAGGGTGAAAAACATACACAAAAACCATCAAATTATGATGTTTATTAAAGTAGCCCAGTGTTTACTTCAACCCTTGTGTCTAAATTACTCACTATACTGTAATAGAGTCTCTACAGTGTCTCTCTCTGTGGAGTCAACAAGACTGAATAATGAAATCATCACTACTCCTCAAAGAGCAACTCATTTCCTGAATACCTATCATTTTAATTATATTGTAGAAATTGTACTGGCTCTTTTCCCAGACCTATACGTACGGAGTCAGTCACACAAGATCGGGCTTGGCAAATGTTTATTTTCCCCAAATACTAAATGGGACCCCGGGGATATTATGCTTCATTCCACTTTGTCTCTCACTTCAAAGACACTGCTGGGAATCAACTGACATATTTTTACTGAGCTTACTTGTCCTCTGAAAAACTACAAGACGGAGATAAGAAACATATTATATAACATATTTGTAAGGATATAGTCGTTTTAATTTTCAAACTCTATAAAAAAAACGAGTACCACACAAGCAATAAAAAAAAACATAATTTCTGATTCCACTTAGGAACATTTATTTCCCATGGCCAATCATTATCCCTTAGCATCAACATCGGGGAGGAATGTCCTGGCTCCATACCTACAAACCTCATAAATAAAAACATGTAGACAAATTACACACGATGGAGAAAAAAAATAAGTGACAGAAATGTGAGCTGTGTGCTTAGCAGCACGCTGTTTGACTTCTCTGGCTCCGTAACAGAGCTTTTATTATTCTGCTTCTTCCCGGTACTGCTCAAACAAAACCCCTCACACTCGCTTAATTAAATCCCCGATTGAAAATGTGTTTGTGGAAAGAAAGGAGATATTCCGTGCTGAAAACACATTTGCAGACAATTCATGGACCCTTTGTTTTCCAAAAAAAAGATGGCTGCATTCACTCCAACCCAGATTGTGTCTGTGTTTGTTGGCTTCTACGTGGGTGAATTTTTTTCCAACAGGCTTTTTTTTTTTTTTTTCTTGTCAGTGTCTTGCAAGGCTGTGGTGGATTTTTACACCGCTGTAAGCTGACAGTCAAACAGAGACCCGGCAATTAAAATACTCAAGGCATCCAGGAATTCATACCTGGCATTGTGGTGGGATTCTATAACACTAATGAGGCATCCTTCTTACTCCGGTCAGGAGGTGTTTCCTTGGAAAGGGTTGCATTCTTGGTTTTGCTGGCAGCTCACCACCTCTAATGATTCATGTCTTCCAAATGGTTGTTTTTGAGAGCTAGGATGAAGTTTGTAATGAGCTATATACGACATTCACAGCATTAATATAGCAGCAAACAACTACCTCGAGAAAGACTCCAGCCCCACTATGATCACTGGTATATTTGTGTGTTCATTATGTTTTTTTTGCTTGTTCTGTGTTCAGTCGTGTAGTTAAACATGCTGTAATGTTATTGATATTGCAGGAGATGTAAATACCGTTTAAATAAAGATGTATTACTTTTATTTGTTGAGCTAATTTGCGACAATTAAGGTTTAAAGCATGTCATATGCATTTGCAAGTAACCCATGGTAAAAGATCATATACAGTATGTAACATAGATAAGTGAACATATATTTTACATACATACAAGTATCGTATATGAGACAGACATTTAGGAATATATATTTTACTTAAATACACAGTAGGTATAGTATATGGGACAAAATTACACAGAACTTTCCCTTTACTAACATGCTGGCGTTGCATGGTGTGTTTGCCGTCGGTTCATTAAGGAAAGCTTAATTCCTCCTTTGGAACACATTTCTCTCATTGAGCCAGCCTGGCTAACATGCCACCTTGTAACTTAACTTGTAGCGTTAGCTGCCCGGTCTCCTGACCAATGTTTGACAGTCACAGTGGGACTTCCTTTCTCTTAGTCTTAACTCAGCATCCCATCATTTTCCAAATTAAAAGCTACACATATTAAACTTCACTTAGGCCTTTGTTTTCCTTTCCTGTACCAGCAAAATCGTCCAAAACAAATTAGTTGAAGGCATCTCCGTCCACCAACTTGCTTACTTTGGTTGCGCTCCCTATTAAATCCAGTAACAACACGTCACTGGTTACATTGGTTCCTCCCCAGTGTGGAGTATTATGGCAGGTGCTCCACCACCGCAACAATACGAGGGATTAATGCAGATGTCATGCAGCATGGTTAAGAAAACTACTACTACTTGTAGACAATGAATACTGACATGCCCAATGACCGATCACATACAGACTCACTCGGGGTGGCCACTTAGATTCTGGCCCGTGCCACCTCCGGCCACCCCTTTGGCCCCGCCCCTACCCAACCTGAGCAGGCAGTTTGTTAACGATGGAGGGTCATCAACTTGATTAAGCTCACCCGGGCCTTCCAGGCTATAAAATCTGCTCCATCTGTTAATCCTCTCTCTCTGAGCTATCGACCAGGCTCACGAATTTACGTTACATTACGTATCCTCTCTCTCTTCTCTACAGCCTCATCCACCCGGCATCACCTTCTTTTGGTTCTGCACCTTCAACACCTCCACAGCACATGTGCAACATATCCATGCACTACTTTAATTTGCTGACATTACTGATCTACACACTCCATTGTTCATTTGAGTTAACCTTAGTTTAATAAATTATGTTTGTTTTTTTACGTGTAACCTCGCGTGGACTCCCTTTTTGTCACATTCCCTGAGCTAGTTGTGATACTACACATATAGGTCATATATGAAATTGTTCCAATTTCTAATAGGTTTCATATATAGTTTGTACATATATGCACATATGTTTTTACATCATATATACAAATAAATAATTATATACATGACATATGTCAAAATATTTATTACACGTACACAAACGTATTTGTATGGGTCAAACATGTCAATATATGAACATTTAGTTTGTATATATGTTTTTACTTCATATGTACATATATTTCATATATGGTAATTCAGTATATGTACATATATGTACATTTCCGTACGGACTCCCTTGGTGTTCATGTCCTACTAGCTAATCACAGCTGCTCTCAGTGCTGCTTACTTGGTGACTTTCTCGCTAGATTTAGCAACTTTTCAGACCCTTTTAGCGACTTTATTTCTAAAAAAAAAGCGTCTACCAGCAAATTTAGTGACAGACCATCAGAGAAAAAGCAAGAAATATATTAAAATAGTATATTATATTGTAATTCATTCACATGCATGCTGCTCAGAGTAATCGCAGTGACCGAGACTTCTGCCAACAGCATGGGGTCTCTTCCTCTCCTCTTGCGCCGGGCTGTCAGTAGGACGCCACTCGCCTGCCGCTAGCACTGCTAGCCGCCACCATTTCGGCTCAGCCACCTCCAGATTTGCTGGTGACGTCAGAGGTGAATTTCGTATATAGCTCCTTTAACCTGTGGTAATCGCTACCGAGTTTGCTCGGGAGGGAAAGTTGGAGTGTTTGCTAATTAGCACCTTATTTTGCAGGACACCTGCTGGACATTACTGATCTCTTTCAAAATCGCTTCTTTCTAGCAAGTCACTTCATCTGTCTTAGTTTATATTTAGCTTTCAAGCGGCTGTTTGGATGTCATCACATGCTAATGCAGGCTAAAATAATTGTTTAAAGTCACTTGATATGAAGTCTAAAGGCATTCCTCCTGTATTATCATACTGGGGGCCTTGATCCAAGAGTGAAAAGCCACAGACTAAATCACGCATAATGCTGCTTTTCTTGCACATGTTTCGCAGGTTTGGGATCATTTTTGGCTCAGCAAGACTGGGGGAGTCCACAACGATGTCGTATAGCGACCGGCCAGTTGTGATTGACACATTTCAAGTGGGATTTGGTGGGGTTGAAAGACCATGAGTGCATTAGGAGTGGAGACACGGCGCCAAAGGCAACACCTGTAATATGAGTTGCATGTTTCAAACAAAGTAGCATTACAGTCACTTTCAATCTGCGAGAAAATGAAGCGTAGCGGGCAGTGAAATCCGGAGAAATATAAACCTATACTCTTGCTTTCCCATGCCTTGACGCTGATTGATTTTTATTTACCAAAACAGTAAGATGATGGGAAATTTGTCTTTTCATTCCCTGCATTTAGGCTTGTTTTCAGAGGCCAAATACCCTCCGTTAGGTGGAGCCCAGCGGAGCAGGAATGCAGCAGGGATGGTAGCTCTGAGAATGTATTTACTGTAATGAGAAGCAGACAGGAGGAACTCTGAGCTGCTATTGTTGTGCACAGGTTGGATTCCTGTCTCACCCCTGCAGGCTACAGACCCATGAATATTTAAATAGGAGAGGGACTTCCTCTAAACATCAATCAAAACCCTATCTATTCAATTACTGCCCTCAGATCTGAGATGCGGAGATTCGACAGCAGCTTCTGATGAGAAGAAAGTCTGCCCATGGCATTGCCCGTGAATACACCAACCAAGTGGACAATGAGTCAATTAAATACAGCCCCACAATAGCTGGCAGACCTTCAAGAGAGGAAAGTCATTGGATATATATTCAATGACAGTGCACTTGGAAGAAATTCACAAGAAGTTTTAGTCAATTGAAAGAGGATCAGAAAACAGCGGAAAAAAAATCCCTGTAAAGAAATATAATCCCCTTTTCATGTAAAAAAAAAAAAAAAAAGTATGAAAGTATAACTCAATTCAATATTTTCTCTGAAAGTATGTTGAATAGGCTCAAATTCAAAGGCACTCTCTCTCTGAACACATTTCATCCTTGATAAATGCCAGAGGCCAACACTATTTCTTTTGTATAAAAATAAAAAAGAGTGAAAGAAAGCGAGTGTGTGTTTGTGTGGGAGTTGGATGGGTAGACTGATATGGGATCAAATACCCAAACGGTAAGGTAAAAAAAAAAAAAAAAAAAAAAAATGAGAAGAGAGCGATGAGAAAGAAAAACAACAAGCTTTGGACACCTGTTCAAAGACTGTTCTATCGAGCCTTTGCCATGAGAAACAGATGACTCGCACTGGCAGACGATCAGTTGATTGGAAGTGTGTCATTTAGCATCTTCGACATCTCTGTCAGTGAGCGATTGCACACAACAGTCCCATGATCCCTTTTTTCAACCACAACAACAACACACGGCTCAGACTGCAGAGAAGCTGTGCTTGACACAAACCTATCCTCTGCTAACAAGAGCCAGACACATCAGCCAGAGTGCTATTCTTGGCAGCCAGCGCTGGTCGACTATGAAAGACAGATCGTGCAGCAAGGCCAGAGGACTACTAGAGGGATTTTGCAGCAACCGCCACAGTGGTTAGTTAATATAATGTTTGCTTTTTGTATTATCTTTACACGTCGTGGCTTCCTATTCTTGATTTGGTCATACTAATTGAGTTAATCAAGCACCAAAGTGTTGTGTGCCCTGCAGCAAATAGCTGATTTTGTCTTTTGAACAAAAGAAAAGCATAAAGGAATTTATAGAAACACAGATGAATGACCAGTGAGAGGTCTGAAACACTGTGCTTTGATTAAAGGGATAGTTTGACATTTTGGGAAATACGCCTATTCGCTTTCTTGCCAAGTTAGATGAGAGGCACGATACCACTCTTATATCTGTACAGTAAACTAAACACACAGCTACAGTCAGGAGATGGTTAACTTAGCTTAGCACAAAGATGAAACAGGTGGAAACAGCTATCCTGGCTCTGCAGGTAGTGATGTAAAGCTTACAAATTAACATATTTGTTTAAATATACAAAAACCAAAGTGTAAAAACAGCAAGTTGTGGTTTTACAGGGGGTTATGTGTCAATCAGCTTGGTATACATTTACTATTTCTTTCAAGAAATACCCTAGTTCTGTTTCTAGTCTTTATTCTAAGCTAATCAGCTGCTGGCAGTAGCCTCAAATTCAACTTACAGACCATAGACTGTATATAAGAAGTGGATGTAGTCACCATGACGTCACCTATTGGTTTGTGGACTACGGCTTTGAAGCCTCGAGTTTGGCATTTTGGCCGTCGCCATCTTGCATTTTTGCAACCAGAAGTGACACGAAAGGGTGGAGCTAAGTACAACCAAACACCGAATAAGACATTTTTAGGCGACCAAAATGTTACAATTAACTTTCACGAACTGAAAACACACTGTGAAAGGGTTAAGGGTTAAGACGAAAACGTGGACAACTCCCAGACCGGACAACGCCGTGGCAGCGACCTGTCAATCACAAGGTAGCCACGCCCGCTAAAGCATACCCTGCTTTATGGTCTATTTGACTCTAAATGGGACCATAATTTACTAAATGAACATCATGCTGTATTGAAGAAGACTTGAAACTAGCGATTGAGACTATAAACTCATGTTTACAATGTTTACTGAGGTAATAAATCAAGTGAGAAGTACACTCATTTTCTCATAGACTTCTATACAATCAGACTTATTTTTGCAACCAGAGGAGTCGCCCCCCTGCTGGCTGTTAGAAAGAATGCAAGTTTAAGGCACTTCTGCATTTGCTTCACTTTTCAGCTTCGCTGAGACAGACACAAGAGTGGTAGCCTATCTATCTTCTCATCTAAGTCTTGGCAAGAAAGCGAATAGCCAAAATGTAGAGCTATTCCTTTACTTAGTTAAGGTTATTATTCTGTCTCTGCTGATGTAGTCAGTGGAATATTTACAGTTCACTGGTAACGAAAAATATAGGCTACTTATGAGGTTGTAAAATGCATCCACAGAGCTTCATATTTTAAAAGTATTTCATCACCTAGATAATGGTATTAAACATATAGTGTATTAGTGCGATCAGAGCTTAACCTGTAGACACTATCATCTGAAATTCTGCAGTTTCTTTATCAATCCATGGCATTATTTATCAACATATATGGATATGAGCCATTCATTATCAAACATTTAGCTTGACTTTGTTTGAAAAGTTCAAGATTAATTGAAACGCACTCCAGAAAGCTCACTAAAGAGATGACGGTGAAATATTGTCAGAGCTGAACAGAACCTGCAACGCATTAGGAGCCTCGCTCGGAGGAGCAGATGAAAGGCGCTGCCCTTGTATTTAAAGAACTGCTGGGGAGGTGAAGGATTCTCCTCAGGAGAAATCAGAAACACTCTTTTCCCACTGGCGCGCTGACAGTAACTCACCGGGCTGTCAATCCATTTTAATCAAATTACCGTGATGTTTCAAACAGCCCATTTTAAAAACTGGAATGACATAGGTCTGAGAAATTGCTCGTTTCACATTATGATGGCTGTTTTCAATCAGATATGCACAATATTTCATTGTCTTTGGAGCTTCGCTTGAAAGGACTGTGAGTATGAGAAAAGATGAGATGAGTTGAGGATCTTTGGCAGCATCATATGTTCACAGATGTGAGAATAGAGAAGGCTGATAGACGCGCGGCACACATCATAGAAAGCACTAAATTGTGTATGAATTGAAAATGAGGGAATATGTTTGTTTGTTCAGCACATATGAATCAGACAGGAACTGTGTGGTTTTTCAGGAATCATCTCTCTGGAGGTGCCTCAGCTAAACGACAGTTTCGTAATAGAGAGCCTTTTTGTGTGGAGTAATTAAACATCAAGCAATTAAGAAAACCCCAAGTACGTCGCTGCGGTCATCAGATGTCATTATAGAGGATTGGAGAGTGAACTGAGCCTGGAAAATATGCTCTAGGTTTCTGTTATGAGTGATGAAAAGCAGATTGTCCTCAGATAAGTAGCTGATAATGTCATTTATCCCAAAGGTGGGACGCGGTTAACAGCCACTTAACCATCAAAGCATGGAAAAAGACAGATCATCCCTCGTCTAGCCGTACTGTGCAAAAAACTTCCTAACATGTATACCATATGTTTTTTTTCTCCTCTTGAGTGTCATAAACGTGTTACAGGCTGCGCGGGCACAGTGGCCTGTCCTGACACTGAATCACAGGACTCCCTCAGCTCACCTAAATCTCGGTTCCACTCAACACCTCAATGCAAACGGAACTGTTTATGTTGCAAACAGGCTGGAAAAAGCACACATGTGACGGCGCGTTTAGACGTGGGATTTATGGACAAGATGTTACTGTTTTATATTGCTGATGCACCTTGAACACCGTTTCAAGATATTAACACCTGCAGATATCCCTATTATGCCCTCAATGATCTGTATAATCTGATAATTGTGAAATAGGACGAATGTTTCAGTAGTATGACTGAGATATGTACCATCACGCTCTGCTCACTGTCGTCCTCATCCTCTGAGACAGAAATAAGACCAGGCTGTGCCTCCGAGCATGCTGGGGCACAGGAAACGGTCAGCCATCACTGAGGACATAAATTGAAGTCACGAAAGTATTACAAGTTGCTTGTACTGCATTTTTAGGTGATGAGGCATACTTTTTAATGGGTTTTAATATCTTTGTTCATGGTTAGTATGGATTTGTTTAGTCGTTTTGCTTTATAGATCAGTAATAACATATTCATAAGAACAACATTTGGTCAGAGTTGAAGGCTTATTGAAAAGTTTTGAAAAAGCTGTTAACTTTTATAAACGTGTAGTAACGTAATTGTAGACTTAAAAGGTTACAGTGTGTAGGATTTGACGGCATCTAGTGGTGTGGTTGCAGATTGCAACCAATTGAGTGCCCCTCCACTCACTCCTACTTTTCCAAGACTGTGGTAACATAAGCTGCCGAGTGTAAAACCGTGGTAACGCTGTTCGCCTCACTCAGAGGCCATCCTTACCATAATAACACTACTTTAGGAGCAATAGAAGTCCACGGTTTTGCACCCTGTGACTCACGTTACCGTAGTTTCACAAGTGTGTTGGAGAACTACGGTGGCCTTCAGGTACGTGAAAAATGCAAAAGTGTTTGGTTTGTCCGTTCTGTGCTACTGTAGAAGCATGGCAGACTCTGAAGAGGACCCGCTCCCTATGTAGATATGAAGGGCTCATTCTAAGCTAACAAAAACACAACGATTCTTAGTTTCAGGTGATTATACACTAATGAAAACATAGTTATAAATATTATATTCCATTTCTGCTAATAGATCCCCCGAAATGTTATTGGTTAGTAATTACTAAAGGTTTATTCCACTACAACAGTCCTCTTAAAAATTATGTTTTTGTGCCTTTTAATGCCATTTGTAGCTAGTTGACAGTAGAAACATGACAGGAAACAGGAAAGGGGAGAGTGACATGGGGAATGACTATGTAATAAACATCCCCAGTCGGAAGCGAACCAGGGATGTTGTAGATCACGGTTGGCTTGGTAACCTAGGTGACCAGGGCACCCTCACAGTCTTCTTGATGCATTAAAGACAAAATAAGTTTTGCTGTAGGACGACACACACCAGCCAATGGTTGTGTTTGCACAATTTGTTCTTACAAGTGGTTTCTCACTCGTCTATAAAGCATTAATTAATGATTTATTAACAAATGAATGATTTATTAACATTAACATGCAGATCTAAATAGCAGGAATGACGTGTATCTGTGTAGCGGGGGGAATTCTAGGAATTTATATTAATATAGGCCTATAAGTGTAAAAGTTTGCATGATTTCTTTCGCACCTAGAGCGATCATTCAGGGTTTTTGTTTTTTTTCAATTCTTTGTATGACATCACTGACCAAAGCTGAAGTATCAAATCCACCAGGTCGAACAGCTCTCAGCGCAGCTGCCGGCGTACGCCGAGAGACGCCGGTGACCAGAGAGGGAGAGCAGTTGACTTTCACCAGCCAGGCCCTCTGTTTGACATCGTGTTTTGTTAATGAGAGCCAGCTGCCCCCGCAACATCAGCATTCAACTTCATACCAGTATAAAAAAAAAAAAAAAAAAAACATGAAAGTTCGTGCTTTAAACATGTCCAGATTCTTTTGTACGCCACGGGCAGAACAAGCCTGCTCGTCAGCATTACAATCAATGGTGCCTGTGATCATCAAGGGTGGAAATGAGCTCTTAGCCTTGGAGCACACACACACACACACAGAGATAGAGGAGACAGGACAAAATACTGCATATTCATTATATAAACACTGCGGTTTGCTGAGCACATGTGCCGGCTTTGTTTTTAATGTATTTAGATCAACGTCTTCATACAAAATAAAAACAAAAAAAAAAATCATATCATCCTGCCGCTAATTTATTTGTGGAGTCAAATCGCTGCTCCGTGTTTTCGGTGGCCTGCGAGAGCTTTTGTGATTGCACGTATAAGCCGTTCTTTTACAGTGTAATGGATTTCACGCTCCCTTTTCAGCTCATGCCTCATTTTTTGATTTTGTCAGGACAACCAATGGATTTAACAAGCATTTTGAAAACCATCCCATTACCCTTTGATGCCGTCTTTCTATATGTAAACAAACAGGAACATTTATTATTTTGGGGTATATGAACCAGATGTTGATGCACAGCAGTTCTTCCATATGAAGAGAGAGCACACAGCAGACGGACACAAATGGATCGACTGTTTAAAAGAGAGTTTTCTGGAATTCAAGAAGGAGACGGAGCAGATTTTCCCTCAGAGAAATCTCTGAATTAAACAGCTGTGTTTGAGCTGAAGTAAGAATCAGATTTTTTTTTTGTTTATTGTAATAAGAGTGCATGGACTTTAATCCCTAAACAGCCCTCAGAACACATTTTTCACAGCTCTTTTTCCCTGTCACGCAAGTTTATTTCGACATACTGAGGAAGCAGAGGCGCTGAGGCATAGTGTTTACACATCACATTATGCCTGCCATAATTTCCTCATCTACTGTAACAGCCACTTTGGATGGCAGATGCATCATCTTATTAACACCTTTGAATTAGTGCCCAGAGCAGGAGATGTGTTTACAGTCTCTGATATGCTGCTCCTGCCTTCCTTGTGGAGTCTTTAAGCGGTATAATAGGGCCAGCAGGAAAAGTGGAGGAAGCTTTGTTCTCCCCTGACGATATCTATTTCAACATCCTCTGTGTGGATTCCATCTGAACTCAACCCCTGACCCCTTTCCCCTTGTCCCCGAGCCTGGGCCCTGCCCTCGCGCTGCCGTCCATCCTCCTGGGTACACGCTGACCTTTGAACTTTGCCTCGCCTCTGAGGCCCCGGCTACCGACCCCGCGCGCTGACTTCACAGGAGAAAAAAAGAACACAAGACGGAAAGTTGCCCCTCATCGCTAGTCACGCCTCGGGGTGATGTTGTAGCCTATTGTGAAAAAAAAAAAGCTGACACCAGCCAGCAATTTAAAAAGTGTCAGCTGGTGTATTTTGAGTTATTACCTATATCATTAAGAGCGCCAATACAAGCTTATGCAACACCGGGCCACAGCGAATAGATGATAGCATACCAAACTTCATTAATTAGGAGCGGGTCACTTGGGTCAACATGTGTTTATTCTCAGGAAGGAGCATTAAGGGGATTAACACTAATCAGGGTGGATTATAAACAGCTATTGCCCAGCTGGATTGTACTTCCCTGCCTGATCTCTCCACTTTGTACGCCTGTGGAGAGAAGGATGTTTGGTTTGGACCGAGGGATCTGGATAATGACTCCTCCGGTGACGTTTTCTTTGTAAACACAAACACACTGGACCTCTTGCTTACCTTTGACCCCAAGGATGGCGAGGCGTTTGAACAAAGTGGGTTTCAGCTCAGGATAAAGGGGAGATGCATGTCTCTTTGTGAAGCTCTTAATGCTGTTGTTGACACTGTTTCAGAGAGGTGTTGATTCAACTGTGTGGTGACTTTTGAGGCTGTAGTGAGCCGTGTTATTGTATCACGTTGCATTAAATGCAGTGGTGGACAGGAACTATGTACATTTAATTGTTTAGGCCATGTATTCAAAATGTACCTTAAAGGGAGATTTGTCAAGTACTTAATACTCTTATCAACATGGGAGTGGGCATATATACTTGTTTTTTGCAAATGTATGTATATATTTATTATTGGAAATCAATTAACAACACAAAACACAACCAAATATTGTCCAGAAACCCTCACAGGTACTGCATTTAGAATAAAAAATATGATCAAATCATAACATGGCAAACTCACAGCTGTCAGTGTGTCAGTGTGCTGACTTGACTATGACTTGCCCCAAACTGCATGTGATTATCATAAAGTCTGCAAGTCTGTAAAGGGGAGACTCGTGGGTACCCATAGAACCCATTTTCATTCACATATCTTGAGGTCAAAGGTCAAAGGACCCCTTTGAAAATGACTATGACAGTTTTTCCTCAACAAAATTTAGTATAACTTTGGAGTTTTATTCAACCTCCTTCTCGACAAGCTACAATAGCATGGTTAGGTTATTCCTTAGGTTTTTCTAGTTTCAGATGATGCCAGTATCTTCACTCTAGACCAGAGGCTTACATGTTAATGCAATATAATAACGCATAATGAATAACACTATGAAATGGCTCATTCTGCCTTATTAGTACTTTTCATACTTTAAGTGCATTTGGCTGATTATGATTCTGTACTTTTTACTTTACATTTAATTAAAATTTTGAATGCATGACTTACTTTTAAAGGAACAGTGTGTAGCATTTAGGGGGATCTATTAGCAGAAATGGAATATAATATTAATAAGTATGTTTTCTTGAGTGTATAATCACTTGAAAATAAGAATCGTGTTTTTGTTACCTTAGAATGAGCCGTTTATATCTACATACGCAGCGGGTCCTCTTTATGGAGTCGGCCACCATGTTTCTACAGTAGCCCAGAACGGACAAACCAAACACTGGTTCTAGATAGGCCCATTCGCGTTTTCGCGACGGCCACCATAGTTCTCCTACACGCTTGTCATACGGGAAAATGGTGTGGTTGCAATCTGCAACCACACCACTAGATGCCACCAAATCCTACACACTGTTCCTTTAAGGGAGTATTTTTACATTGTGGTATTGATACTTTCCCTTTAAATAATTGCAGTACATCTTCCACCGCTGATTATACCGGGAGGTGATTTAATATTTTGCTTCCCACAACACATCTCTCTATAGTAGTCCAATATATCTCCACTACAACTAACACAAAAGGAGCTGAATCAACAGCTCTCTGACACAGTGTCAACAAAAACTGAACATTATGAGATTGGAGAGCTATTGTATGGGACTGCATTTGATTGCACAGGTGTACCCTATAAGCTGGTAACTTTGTTTGTACGAAAATAATTTTGTTATGGTATTATTATAGCAGCTGAGCCGCTGACTTGTCCAACCTGGGAAAGCTTTTCCAGGCACGGAGACTATGAAATAACGTCCCCTGTGGAGACACAGAGGCAAAGGAAATTGTTTCTAAAATGAAAAGCGGGGGAAACAAACACATTATCTGTGCTTGTCTTTGGACGAGGCGATGTTTTTACTTCAGTGTCCTGGTAGCACTGCTTTTTAATCACATGCTTATCAAGCTTCACACTTTGTCAGAACAAGAGAGGAATACTAAACGTGTCAACAGCGCCGTAGCTCTAGTGCTTCTTGTGTAATGTGTGGCATGTTCTCAGGTCTGTCCATGTGTTCTGGTCTTCATTAGACTTAGACTGAACATCTTTTGCGGCCTGAGAGAGAGATCCTTTCATGTGTCCCCTGCCTGGTCCCACTCACCAGAGCCTAACCAGAAACATGCCACTGCCCAGGGCAAGGTCAGATTTCTCACCATGCCATAGCATTAAAGCAACATTGCCTCTCCTAATGGAAGGGGGCGGAGGGGAACACTGGTTATTTTTCATCAATCTCACAGACAATATATTCCATCTCATCATATTGAAGGAGTACCAGCGCAAATGGATGTCGTCCATGTGGTAGTAATCTGGGAGCGAATGCCTGGGCTCCGCTCGATGATCTCACTGACCTGAAACTCACATGAGAGCAGCGTTCGCTTTCAAATTGTTCAGGTTACGATCGGTGTCATCCGAAAAGTAAAAGTCCATCCATTTTATTTTTTTGCCTCATACTTCAAAGTCGTGCTCGGATCATCAAAACTTAAATTCCAGCCATCATCTCAGGAGTAATGTTACAGCTGCTCTGTCTGACTATCGTAGGATGACCCATAAAAGTGGCTTATAGATTTGATAAATAGTAATGCACGGCTCATTGCAGTCTTAATCTGCAGAACGGGGGCAAAGGGGTCAGAGGAAAATGTGTGGGAGAAACAGTCTATCTTTGTTGCTCCGCTCTGAATGGACTCACTGTGTTATTCTCGATTCTAATAAAAAACGAGGGGCTAATGTCAACCAGGAGACGGGTAAATATTTAATTGACCGTGATTATTCTAAGAGCCAAATGAATAATATTGTTTTCAGAAATATGTGTTCAAAATTTGAAAGCGATATCCCCCGCCTGACTTTCACAATAGGGATGTAATGTCATGCAAAGTGAATAAGCCCTCACTGGCCTTGTACCATAAGAGACAAAGCTTTTGTACCGACGACTGGCCTATTATTTAGTTGTTGCATTTTTTCCCCTTTCTTTTATGTCCGCGGAGACTTGGACGTCTTGCAACATGCCTCAAAAGAGGCTAGAGGCCCTTTTGTTTTGAGGGTTTTCACACTTGAGGGCCATGGTATTCTGTGTGTGTGTAGAGAGGGACTGTGACAGCCTGAAAGGGAGAGGGGCTGGGCTGGCTCGCACAGAAAAGGAGCCTTGGCTAAACACTGGCCGGGCTCCTAGAAAAGAGAGAGGGGATTAGCGTGCACAGCCCAAGAGGAACTAATCTCCTGTGACATAATAGAACTGTACATAAACAACATCCCTGAGAAGTGAGCGGCGAAGCATTGACTGACTGAAGAAGCTGAGTGTGTGAAAACAAGGGGCTCAGAATAATTTGTCGCTCGCTGTGGAAAAACGGGGACGAGAACAGACTTCGAAACATCTGGACAGAAACGTCTCTTTATGAAAGCGAGCACACACACGTATATATGCACAGACGCAATCAATAGAGTGCGTGATTTCTTATTTTTCCATTCACGTAACACTGCCATATTTGCAATACTGAATTGACACTGATTAACCTCCAACAGCAGAATAGGAAACTAGCAGCACACTGCTGGAATGATATCTTGTCTATTTGGGGACGCTAAGGCAAATTTGAATTGCACATGGCTCAGGGGGGTAAAAAAAAGTCAAAACTCATGGAAATGCATCGAACTATAAAGCGAGGAATCTTAAAATCTATGTTTGTCTTTCTGTGTGTCCTTTGCACATCTCAAGAACCGCTCATCCGATCTACTTCACACTTGGCGGGTGTATTGCCTGGGACCCAATGGAGTGCAATGTCGAATGTGGTGCTATTTGACCAGATGGTGGCGCTATAACGGTGAACTTTACATTTTGGCCTGTAACATATGAACCGTAAGTCTCAGAAACAAAATTCAGTAACATTTTATAATAAACATAATTTTTTAATGGTAAATTGATAGTTAATTAAACTTAGTTAATAGTTATTCTAACTTTTAACAAACAATTAAATGATAATTAATACTGTTTACTAATTATTAGTAATGCCATAATTTATGTTACTTTTTCATTAGTTTGTGTAATATGAAATAATTAGTTTATGAATTATACATTGTATCATAGCTGATAGGAGACGATAATTACATTCTGATTACAATATTAAACTATTAACTGTTTATTGCTGCACACTTAACATTTTCTATACTATATTAAATATTTTTTAGCGATTACCGAATGATTTGTAAACCTTTAAGAAATTGTTTGCAAAACATCTAAAAACATTATTAACCGCTGACAAAGTATTAACTATGTACTGTAAATAATGTTTATATATGTTTTACAAACAATAAATAATTTCATAATCCTTAACAAATATATATATATATATAATAGTATATAAAATGTTGTAATGTGTGCAACAATAAACTGTTAAAATAACTAATTATAGCACTACTAATAATGAAAAAACATGAATTATCATTTCATTGTTTGCTAACAGGAAAATAATTATTAAATAAGTTTAATTAACTATCAATTCACCACTGATAAATGATGGTTATTATAAAGTGTTACCCAAAATTATTTTTTTTCTGGATTTTGTGGGTCCAGATGAATCTATTCATATAAGCCGCACCTCATTTTACAGTTACTTTTGTGATGATTTTTTGGAAACATAATGCATGTTGTTTGGAAAATGGAGACTACGGACATTTAGACATTGTGAGGCAACAAGAATTAGGGACAGTGAGTCAGGAAATTCCACCAAAAAGGGACTTCAATACTTCCCCTTTAACATCATCAAGTAGTGTATCTGCATTAATACACAAAACAGAGGGAGATGCATGACATACTGTAAACAGCATTGCAACATGCATTTATTGCATTATATTCTATGCATAATTATCAACTCATTACCATTATCAAAGTAATAAAGAATAACTCACTTTAGATGCCACAGGATGGAGACAGGGGAACCAGTCTGGCTGGCAGCAGAGCAAACAGACAAATGTTCTTCCTCCTCCCCTCTAGGAGCACTGACTGTGTGCAGATTGAGGACAGATTGCTCACCTGTGCCTCGTTGACTCTAAACTGCACAGGTGAGCCTGTGGGTCCTCTCTGAACTCATCAGGTTTATGGCAGACATGAAACACTTTCTAACACGTGATTGATCTGAATTGAATTGAATCTTGGGCAGAGTGCATGAATTGTTTTATTTTGTTCATCTACTAAAAAATAGAAATGAAATCCAACCCCTGATGGATTCCCTGCACGTTGTCATTACAACAAAGTCTTTTGAAGTCCAAAATGCCAGGTTTGGCAAATGCAGATGCAGTGGTTTGAATACACTGAATACTCAACCAATGAGGATGCTGATGTTCATTAGCATGGTGCAAGACAGTTTTTGACAACAGCTCTTGTTCCTGTGGAGGACGAATGCACTTCTTGTAAGTCACTTTGGTCAAAAGTGTCTGCAAAATGAACTTAAATGTAATGATAATGACCATACATATAGGAAAGGGCTGTCAATCGATTAAAATATTGAATCGTGATTAATTGCATGACTGTCCATAGTTAATCGCGATTATCAACATGGGAGTGGGCACATATGTTGTTTATGCAAATGTATATATATATATATATATATATATATATTTATTTATTTATTACTGGAAATCAATTACCAACACAAAACAATAACAAATATCGTCCAGAAACCCTCACAGGTACTGCATTTAGCATAAAAAATATGCTCAAATCAGAACATGGCAAACTGCAGCCCAACAGGCAACAACAGCTCTCAGTGTGTCAGTGTGCTGACTCGACTATGACTACAGATGCATGTGATTATCATAAAGTGGGCATGTCTGTAAAGGAGAGACTCGTGGGTACTCATAGAACCCATTTTCATTCACATATCTTGAGGTCAGAGGTCAAGGGACCCCTTTTGAAAATGGCCATGTTGGTTTTTCCCTCGTCAAAATTGTGCATAAGTTTGGAGCGTTATTTTTGACATGGTTTGTGCCAATGGATTCCTTAGGTTTTCTAGTTTCATATGATGCCAGCATCTTCACTCTAGCTTTAAAACTAAGTCTGCTACAACCTTAAAAATCACAAGTTGCATTGATGTGTTAAAAGAAATTAGTGGCGTTAAAACAAATTATCATGTAAACTTTGACAGCCCTAATGCAGAATGTTCGTGGTGTAAATAAAGCTCTATGTCACTGAAACTACCATTAACAGGAATGTATTTGTCAACTTCTCTGGATACAAATGAAACATGTTTATAAGTTTTTATCATTTGTATCCAGTGAAGTTAACCGTATTATAAACAGTACGCACTATTAAACACTATTCTGCATGTACTTCTTTCAGGATTATTGTGTGTCCTAAAAAAAGTTTTTCATCCGACATACAAAAATAACTCCGATCGCGGTTTTAAACACAAAAATCACACTCTCCGCATATATAGGATTAACTCTCACAATGTCACTCTAAGCTTTATTTTCTTGTAAACATTTCCACTTTCCATTTTATGAGGGCAAAAGGCCGCTGAGCCGAGGAGGGATTTAATGCTTTTCAAACACACAAGTGCTCTGAGAAGCAGAGCACTCTGTTGAAGGGCGTCCGACCTCGGCGATGGTAAATTTGCTCGGGCTGTTGAGCTAGATGACCTGTTTATTTGGACTTGCAGAGCGAATGTCTCAGACTCCTGGACCGATCAGTGGATATGCTGTACACTGAGTCGGCCGTGATGGCTTTTACAGCCAAAATAAGCAACATTAACTGCCAAATAGTTGAGCACTGGGAGGAGAAGCATGTCTATTTACTGCTCGCAGCAGCTTCAATTAAACAAACAGCAAAGGGAACTGGTTAAGGATTATTTTATTACTTAGCATTTTGTACAGTTTCTACCATGGAAAAATAACATGTAACATAAGACTGTATTTACAATTCCATTTTTACAAAATGTCTTTACAAGAATTTTTTTGCCGGTTCAAAAACTTGAGACTAGAACACACGAAACATTCACATTCACGCACATCCAAACCAAACTTTGTAATACACACATAAATAAATATAGACATTCACTGACTGCTGCACGACAAATATTTCTACAGCCAAGAACATGTACAATTCATCATTTCCACACAAGTTATAATTTCATTAATAAACATTACGTATTACTCCCAATATAATTCTTTGTTAATCTGTTAATGAAATATTGCTAACATACTGAAAAGAGGTAACACAGACATTATTTCATGCCAACAGAATGCTAACGGTTGTCATGCAAAACCATTACAAGCTTTCAATTTGAAGCAAGTAATTCATTTACAGTTCAAAAAATCAAATGTACTACATGCAACATACTATGTGAGATATTCTGGGTTAGACAACGATGACTTTACATTATCCGTCAGTACTGACTGTATGCCTAAGCGCCTCTTTAATGGGTAACACAAAATAAATAGATGAATTTCTACTGTTCTTTCTTCATGAATAAACAATTGTTTTACAGTTCTGGCATTTCCTGCCATCCATGTTCAACCACCTTCAATCAAGTAATTGTTTTTCTTTTAGACCATGACCTAATTGCTTGTCATTGATCAGGCTGTTCTCATACACCGTTCGTAGCTATACCTACGAAAAGTAATGCACTGTAATTTGTCTATATTCCATGCAATCAATTTGCAATCGCGTGAAACCAGAAGTCAACGTTGATTTATTTGTCACATAACTTCTGTACTTAAAGGGCCAGTGTGTAGGATCTGGCGGTATCTAGCAGTGAGGTGAGGGAATTGCAACCAACTGAAGCCTCACCCGCGTGCCAAGCATGTTGGAGAGCTACGGTGGCCAACGCGAAAACGCGAATGGCCCTATCTAGAGCCAAAGTGACTGGTGAAACAAGAGAGAGAATTGACGGTAGCGAGTAACGTTATCGACTCCGGGCCAAACAGGAAAATTTAACAGTATTTGGCTTGTCCGTTCTGGGCTACTGTTGAAACATGGCAGACTCCATGGAGAGGACCCGCCCCCTATGTAGATATAAATGGCTCATTCTAAGGTAACGAAAACACAACGATTCTTATTAGCAGGTGATTGTACACTAAAGAAAACATCCTTATTAATGTTATATTCCATTTCAGCCAATAGATCCCCCTAATTGTTACACACTGGTCCTTTAAGTTACGCCACTTCCGGAGTTATTTTAAGCAAAACCACGGTCTTTTCCTAAACCTAACTAAGTAGTTGTGTTGCCTAAACCTAACCAAGTTGTTTCCTGTGAGAAAGTTTATTTTGAAAAGACTGTACGCATGTAACAAGCGGAAATTGACACGCGTTGCTGGAATAACTTTTCGTAAGAATATACAAACTGTTGTATGAGCATACGTTGCATTGATCAACTGACTGAACTGAAATTTGACAGCTGGATCACAACTATTTTTTCGGGGTCTTACCTTTTACCTGGAATTTCATAACGTACTAACCTGATGAGTTGGGGATGTGTTTGGGGAGCTGTGTACTAACCAACGCAAAATGTGAGACCTTGCGGTATAAATGTCACTGTACAGACCAACCCGTCCGCTGACACGTATCAGTCGAGGGAGAGGGGTTAAGAAGGAATAGCTGATGTGTTGTTGTGGAGCCTGGAGAAGATGGACCCATGTTTCACGAGCAGGGGGGTCAGTTCATGGTCTGATGCGCTGTGTTTCTGTTTGGTTCCACACATTCCTTCCCTGACAGACGGGAGCAGAGAGCCACTGGTGCTTCTCCCTATTGGGTTCGCCTCGACTTGCAGCTCAGTGCCTCTCTACTGACGGCTTCTGGTGGTGAGAGTGGTGCTGCCGGAGTCTGGGTCCTAGAAAAGGACACGTTATCAGAGATCTGTCGGACATTACTTCAGAGATTCACATCTAAGTAACAGTTGACTATCTATTAGTGCAGTAGAAATGTGCTTGTTTTGCTACTCGCTGTTGCTGATACATGGCAGTGTTTAACCTGTTATCTAGGTCATAAATACGTTTTACATCCTCTCCTTTAGCTGAGCCAGCGCTAAGTGTGTCTTCTCTGTACAAATGATGCTGCGTAACACAAAGAAGCACAGCATCTTTTCCTAAAACTGCTGATTTTTTGGCAACTTGGGGGCAGCGGAAACAAGCTGTAAACATTGACATATTATCCCCTTATAAAGTTGATGTGGCAAACTTGTTAGCATTTATTTAGAGTCGTTTTTCTCTCCATCTCAGCTCTCCACCAATTCATGAGGGACAAATATCACACTCTGTAGCTGCTAAATGCTCCACTATGTTCCCTAGTTAGGTATTTAATGCTGGACAGGTATATCGTAACAGTAGGCTTTTAAAGATTTTTCGCTGAAAACAGCTGCCTGTTGTGTCTTGAAAAACGATGCTGGCCAGGAAATTAGTGAGCCGACAGATGGCAAATTGCTCTTTAGAGCTCAGGGGAACTGCTGTAATTCTCTCTGGGTTCATATCTTCAAGCAGGCATGTGATCTATTGTTGATATTAGAATATATATATTGGTCATACTTTATAGATAGTTTGACATTTTGGGAACTACGTCATTGCTTTCTGGTGAATGATTATTTGTGCCAGACTATTTCTTGGCTCTGAGCAGTTGCCAGGCAGCGTGTTAATGAGTGAGCTTTAGAGGTGCGGGTAGGTGGATTTTGTTAAAGAGGACCCATTATGCTCATTTTCATGTGCACACTTGTATTTTGGGTTTCTACTAGGACATGTTTACATGCTTTAATGTTCAAAAAACGCTTTATTTTTCTCATACTGGCTGCGCTGCAGCACCTCTTTTCACCCTTTGTCTGAAACGCTCTGTTTGAACACGTGCCCCGCCCTCTCTAAAAGTCCAGTCTGCTCTGATTGGTCAGCTCACCAACTCTGTTGTGATTGGTCAACCGAACCAAACTCTTCAGACTCTGCTCCAGCTCCGCTCTAACTAGCTTTGTTTCAGGGCGTGCCAAACTAGCCGCTATGCAGGTATTATGCAAATGTGTTACTTGGTGACGTCACCACGTTACGTAGGAAAAGGCGGGACTTCAAACAAGGCATTTCAGTCAGTTCAGGAGCAGTGTTTCTGTGGGGGAGAGTAACTCCCTTTGGTGTGAACTTTGGGCTTTGTAACTTTGCAGACCTTTTACATACACAAAAAACGATATAACACTAAAGGAACGAGAAAAAGCACAAAAGCACAATAGTCCTATTTAACGTAGGACAGAGCCAGGTTAGCTGTTTCCTCCTGTTTTCCAGGAGTCTTTGTGATAAACTAACCGGCTGCTGGCTGTAGTCTTATATTGATTACACAGACGTGTGAGTGGTATTGATCTTCTCATCTAACTCTAGCCAGAAAGCAAATAAACAAATTAAAACTTTCACAAAAAAAAAGTCAAGTAACAGCAGTAACAGCCACTGAATGAAATCCAACACAATCAGTCAAAAAAAAAAAAATCACATTAGTGGACATGATGTAGCATCAAAGACAGTGATATCGACTTACGGTGTTGAATGACTGGTAATATGTTGGGGGTCTGGAAGGTCTTGACAGTGGCAGGACCTTCCCCTCCAGTTGTTATGACCTGCACCTCCAGTCTGTAGTAGGTGGACGGCCGCAGGTTGGACACGACAAGCAAGTTATGATCCTGCCAAGTGAGGGAGGAGAGCAGTATAAGAAACGCAATCAGTTGAAATACAACAGAACGCGCCTTTGAATTTGACAGGACTTGAATGGGCAGTAAACCGGGGGAGTATCGGCTGCAGAGCTGTCTTTTGCACACAAGCCACAGACAAAAACAAAGACTGTGTTTTCATAAGGCTTGCTGTCTCTCCTTCTTTTGCTGCCAGCTTGATAAAGTGTGCGGTGGGTGGTTTTATTTATAGACGAGCTCCAGAGGCTGGGAGGTGCAGATAGGCGGAACGTGTTGTTGATGGAGCAGATTATGTCAAAGAGCGGCTTTTTCGGAGCTCTCACGGAGGATGAAAGAGGAAGACGTGAAGGCAGATGAAAACGTAGAGGAGGAGAACTTCCAGCAGGACACAACACTTCCTCAGATCTCTCCCTGCCGCCTGTCTACACGCCGCTGCTTATCAGAAGATTCATGCAAAGAGGCCACAACAGTGTTATCCTCAAATCACCCTCACCTTTGACAGATGCTGTGAAACAAAATGCTGAAAATAGAACATACATTCCTACTACAAGGGACAATTTAAAGACTATATGACAGAATGGTTCCTGTGGGATTCAGTCTGCAGCATTTGTAAACAGCCTTCACTCCACGGCTTATTGCAGGAGAGAAACACCAATCATGTTTTAATGAAAATAGACTTACTGGAGGCAGGATCTGGGACTGGGAGATGATGCTGTTGGGCAGGCTGTTTTGCCGGCTTTCTGTGGTGATCTCGGCCCAGGTGACCTGGAAGCCTGTGATTCGCTGATGGGGAGCCACCCTGGACACGCGCCACAGGAAGTTACCGGTGATGTTTCCCTCGATGATGGAGAAAGAGGCCGTCAGGTTCTCAGGCTTAGCCAAAACCTTTGGGACCCCCGGAGCTGTTAGGAGAAAGGTGATCTCAGTCAGGGTCTTGATATTAAAGGAATAGTATGACAATTTGGGAAATGAACATATTCGCTTTCTTGCCAAGAGTTAGAAAAGAAGATTGATACCACTCTCAGACATGAGAATGGCATCTATCTTCTCATCTAACTTTTGGCAAGAAAGCGAATAGCGGTGGGGGAAAAAAATTGATATTGAATCGATACACAGACATCAAGTATCAATTTTTTATTACTATTAACCTATTAACAATCCGACGGACGCTATTCTGTCTTTCACAGGTTGAAACAGGCTCAGTTTTACAAGCTAGAGTGAAGATACTGGTATATGAAACTAGAAAAACCCAAGGGATTGATTGGTACCAACCATGTCATGTTAGCTTGTTAGGAAGATCGCTAAATAACGCTCCAGAGTTACGCTAGATTTTGTGAGGAAAAAGTGGCATGGCCATTTTCAAAGGGGTCCCTTGACCTCTGACCTCAAGATATGTGAATGAAAACTCTGAGATGAACAGAGTGAAAATTGTATCTTGTTAGAAAAAACAAATGTTGGCAAACTGCATAATTTGCAGTGTAAAAAAGGTAATAAATCTCAATTAAGGCTGTTAATCGATTAAAATATTTAATCACAAATTAATCACACATTTTTTTATCTGTTCAAAACGTACCTTAAAGGGAGATTTGTCAAGTATTTAATACTCTTATCAACATGGGAGTGGGCAAATGTGCTTGCTTTATGCAAATGTATGTATATATTTATTATTGGAAATCAATTAACATCAAAACAATGACAAACATTGTCCAGAAACCCTCACAGGTACTGCATGTAGCATAAAAAAATATGCTCAAATCATAACATGGCAAACTGCAGCCCAACAGGCAACAACAGCTGTCAGTGTGTCAGTGTGCTGACTTGACTATGACTTACCCCAAAACTGCATGTGATTATCATAAAGTGGGCATGTCTGTAAAGGGGAGACTCGTGGGTACCCATAGAACCCATTTTCATTCACATGTCTTGAGGTCAGAGGTCAAGGGACCCCTTTGAAAATGGCCATGCCAGTTTTCCTTTAAAATTTAACGTAACTGCGTGGCATTATTTAGCCTCCTTCATGACAAGCTAGTATGAGATGGTTGGTACAAATTGGTTCCTTAGGTTTTCTAGTTTCATAGGATACCAGTAACTTCCCTCTAGCTTTAAAACTGAGCTCGCTGCAACTTCCAAAAATCGTTTGCGTCAATTCGTTAAAGAAATTAATGCCGTTTAAACAATTTTGCTTTAACACGTTATTATTGTGCCCTAATTGCAATATATCTTATCCAAATAATTAGCATATTGCAATATGTTGAAAATCGCAATAATATCATATCGTGGGGTCCCTGCTGAGTCCTAACCCTGAGGAGCGAACAAGTGCATTTTCCCAAATGTTGAACTATTCCTTTAAGAGCACATAGATTCTGCCCATCATTGTGATTATAACATGTCAGACTACTGTATCCACACTTATACAGAATGATTTCAATGTGCCCTTTAATAGAGTACTCACCTCCCTCCCCCGGGCATGGGATGTGTTTGTGAGTCTTGCTGCGGATGGTAGCGCAGGTCGGTGTGAGGAAGGTGGTGCTCTCGTCCTTGGAGCGTCTCTTGGACTTCAGCATGTGAACGGTGACTTTGTACTTGCAGGAGAACAGCAGGCCCGGGAGGTTGATGTAGTTCTCCTGAGCCAAGAAACACATTATTCAGCCCTGATGACTTTGACATGTCACCCAGGTCAGGTCCCATGGAGCTTCAGAGATAATTAAATACACAGCGCCGGGGCAGATCACATTCCCGCTCAGGAACTCAGGAACATGCCCCACATTACGGGACCACTTTGAACGCTCACATGGTCGGGGTTAGACCACTATCCTTCTATTCAACTTACAATATAAATGATTTTTTATCGCTTCCACATGTGGCATAAACGCGACTTAATTAAGAAGCGGCAGCCAAAGTGAATTTATGTGTAAGTTTTAAAAGAGAATGGCCTGTAAATCCCTGTTAATGAATTCTGTGCTGCAGTTTTACACTTTACACTCATTTCAAACTTTAATCATCTATTGATCTCAACAAAAAAATCTCATTCGATGAAACACAAAAAAACAATCCTGCTGACTAGTGGATTCAGATCTTGCATTCGTAATAAAGAGGTTCTACATTAATGGCCAGTCCCGTGAGAGAGGGTGTGTGTATGTTCTCTCTGATATGAAACAGCTTTGATTAAAAGTGAATGAGGCGCTGCGCTCACATAAAAGCAAACGCCTGGAATCCTTCCCAGCGATCTATAGAACATGGATGTATATTTCCTAGCAACCAGAGCGCCGGTCCCCAAAGAATGTGTTGATTGCCAGGCCTCTGCCATCCTGTATCAGCCTGAGCCCGAGCAGTTAACCCCCCCACCACCCTCCAACCCCCAGACTCTCCCAACCCCTCCACAGACCCGACTGCAAGAAAGCCCTGTGCAGAATGCGTGGCTGGGGCCGTTGGAGGTGAATGATCCCCCGTTCCGGGAAACATTGTTTAAGTAAATGCGTTTTATTGGCCAACACACCACATGCCTGACCACACGACTGACTCATAATATTCAAAACAACAGCCAGTGATTTGCCCAGTGCAAATCTAGCGCAACAGGGCTTCAGGCTCGCTCGGCCCGAGTTGTTTTCTTTAGCGGGAGCCGCTGTCCTTTCTAAGCATCAGACAAAAGGTTAGGCGCGTGCTTTGCATAGCACAGAGCTGCTGATCGAGCCGCAGCTCTGCAGCGCTCTGTGATCCGACCCGCAGTTGGAAGGTGTGTGAAACTGCTGCTGGAGGCTAACCTGCGTGACAGATTTCTCCGGCCCTCGGGTCTCGTTGTGGCTGCAGTACTCTGGCATCCACTGGACGTGGTAGCGACTCACAGTGGGGTCTGAACACAGGGGGAGGATGAGAGAGAGGAGATGATGTCACTTCACATAACAAAGACTCAACTCAGTACTCAGATCTAGTATTTACTTACTTACTTAAGTACTTATTAAGGAGCAGAATGGCCCTTCTTAATGTTATATTGTGTTATTGTTTTAATTATAAGTGTCAAAATGATTAGTGTATCAACAGAAAATCTACTGACAACAATTTCTATATCCAATAAAGATTCATTTGATTCATTCATGACGCATAAATGGCAAATATTTACTGGTTCCAAGTTCTAAAATGTAATGATTTTCTGCTTTTCTCTTTATAAATCGGCACAAATTGTGCTTTGAACTAGTGGCCAACAAAACAAGCTGGCTCCAGACGGGCATTTTTCACTATGTTCTACAATCAATTAATCAATACTCAAAGTAATGTCTACGCATACAAGTTTGAAGAGGATTATTTATACGCGCATCACGTAGGCGCGAGGCAATCAGAACAGTGTCAGTAAAGAAAAAGGCAACGCCTGACCCTTTGACCTGGACGACATAAAACAGAGTCAATAAAAAGAAATGGTAAATGGACTTGCATTTATGTAGCGCTTTCCTAGTCTTGCAACCACTCAAAATCCTTGACACTACATGTCAGCATTCACACACACATTCATACACTGATGGCAGGGGCTGCCAGACCTGCCCCTCAGGATTTAATCTAAATACTCATTCACACACCGATGGCCTTCGGGAGCAATATGGGGTTCAGTATCTTGCTAAAGGACACTTCGACTTCGATGTGTCCGAAGGAGCAGGGGATCAAACCGCAGACCTTCCGATTGGTGGACGACCTGCTCTATCTCTGAGCCACAGCCACTCAATATTGTGGCATGGAGTACTATGCATACAAGTTTAACTTGATTTGGACAAGAGCATCAAATTAATATGGTTGTCAAATAAATGTAGTCGAGTTAACGCAATTACTGCCCCTCTACTTTCTGAAATGTCGTGGGGTTAAAGTATAAAGTGGCCTTAGATATCTAAAACTGTACCATAGTACAGTACTTGAGGAAATATGCATTGTTATGTAACACCACTGAACATTAATCGGATGAAATGACGAATGAAATAATTAACTGATGGGTATCTCACAAATTACAACACTCCCTATCTGAGATCTGATATCACCATTTCCATTATTGATGATCACGATAACTTATGTAAAGAAACATGAAAGCACATGATTTTTTTCCCTGTTTCCAAAACCTTTCCTTTTGTTGGCTGACGGCTCAATTCCCAACACAAACTTCCACTAACTCCAACTTTCAGGATTTGCATTCTCATCAGCGGAGAAGCAGCCGTGGTCACGCTGGGACACAGCGGCTCTCATTTGCTCCGTTACTGTACAGTAGCTCATCAGCAGTGTTTATCTGCCCATCACCCTCATCTTATGTTACTGGATTTATTATTCATTCAACTGTGTCGCTTGGATATGTGAAATATTAATAATTGAGTTATGCTATGTTGGCCCCTTGGCGGGGGCCTGGGTTGTAGTGGAGGAGATAAAAGGGGTCCTTTGAAGGCTTAGACACAGATCTGGCACGTGGACCCCCTGAGCTCTTTGGAAGCAGAAGAGAGGGAATTACAGGGAAGCGGGAAATCGGGAAAAAATAAACAAGATATGCTTAGCCCGGTCTGACAGGGAGGGGAAGCGGCATGTAAAACAAGAAATGGGACACGGAGATCAGGTAGAGAACAGAACCTCAGCGGCGTTCGATAAATCATGGCTGGAAGCGAGCCTCAGAAGTGCCGCCACCGGCCCGGACTGCTGTCTATTGTCTGGGTGTTGGGCAGACGGCGATATATTATCCGAGCCCGTTTACAGTACGGTTCTCTTTCGTCTGCTGGAGACAACCCAGAGAGCCCGGCTGCTTTGGATCACAGAGACAATGAGTGAGAGTTTAATCACGGTTCAGTTAACCTGTCCCCTTCTCTCCGTCACATTAACCAGATGTCCAGAGACTAACAACTCTCCAGGCCATCTGCATGTCTGCGTGTTTACAGTAGTGGAACCCAGGTTGTCAGAGTCAAAGCTGGGGTCATCCCTCAGACTAATGAGTGGCACACACACACACGCTGCAGACCGTGCACTACGAACTAGAAGACGGAGCTGGACCAGGATTAACTCTGCACTGCAACACTGTGATTCCCAAGCCACGCTTGATCCCCGTCAGCATCACTCAGCTCTCTGAGTGCGGGCCAACCTCGCTAACAGCTCTGGGCCAACTCTATCTTCCCCTCCTCTCTCTCTCTCGCACTCTGATTCAGCAGTTGGTGTCTCACCAGGCCTCTCCTTCAGCCAGCGTTTGCATTCTTGACTCTAAGATGTGGAGTTTGGCTTGGGCGATGACATCTATTAGTAACATAACATAGACCAGTGAATGGGACTTGACAGGTTACCCTGAGAGCGTGGCTTTCAAGGTTTCCATATTTCCACTCTGGTAAGGGCTGGGGCGAACGGACGCCGCTGGGACCGGCATTCCTATAGGCTTTAACCCCTTGCGGTGCCGCAGCCCACGGCCGTTTCTGTTCCCAATGACATCAGGTCTTGTAAAACAAAATGGGCCGCTTCGACGCTAATGCGAGGGCGAGGATCTATTAAACGCAGCTGTCAATAAATCCCATCGCACGGCTCCGGCTCTGTGTGTTTATTGTTCTTGTTACTAAACGGTGGCTCCGCTCTACCAGGCCATGCGCAGGTTTACACCAGCTCTCACATTACGCAGCTCTCACAGTGACACATTGTTTCACTTATTTCATTCACACCATCTGATACCACATTTATAAAAAAGGGATGTTCCATTGTTTGAGTCACTGAGAATCGTCCTAACACTTTATTATGAGTCATGGTGATTGATGGGCATAATGGGGTGCTAATTAGATTCTAACAAAGCAGTAAATCAATACAGTGGAGTGCATACCTCCCCGGTTCTTCCAGTAGACGCGGACCTGCAGCTGGCCATCCTGGTAGAAGGGCGTGCCCACCTCTAGAGGGCCAGAGGGGCGTTTGGCCAAGGTCGAACCAAGAGGGGATATCTCCTCCTTCTTTGACTTGAGCACTGATTTTACTGGGAAGAGAAAGGAGAAATATTTGCTGCCGTAGCTAAGACAGTGACTGTGTTGTGGCAAACTCTCCAGCATGGTAACAGAAACACACAATTATTTCTTTGTAATATCGCGGCAGTTGCAACGTGTTCCTTATGCGTAAATGTGTAACTCGATGGGTATACAAAGTGCCGCGTAACGCTGCCAAGGTTAAAGGTTCAATTCCCTCTAGAGCCACACATGCTTAAAAGGCTTGGTATGTGATTCCTAATCACGCAGGAGCTTCAAATGAATGCAGATGTGCCGCCAGCGCACCTTGGCCATTCCTGCTTTTTGCAATTCTCATGATGATTGTTTGCCTGAAGACTCTCAGTAATTTAGGAAAATTCAGCTCTCAAGGAAAACAAACAAACAGAAAGAAAATTGGATTCTGCTAAATTGGTTCAGCCATATGGATCTGCAATCACAAAACTACAACTCCATCCAGGTTATTTTTTTTTATTTCAGGTAGTGCATGACTCTGCATGTGACTCTTAATTGCACCTATTCATGATTTGGTTCCCACATAACCTCGGCTGTGTCAGTTTCTGAGTGGACCTTTAACCAAATCTAAGGTTTTTGGCTAAAAAATATTCACCAAATGGTAAATATATAGTAAAACAAGACTAAGAGTCCATGCTAATAGCAGGTTTACCACATTCACCATCTTAGTTTAGTGTGTTAGCATGCTAGCATTTGCAAATTTGCACTACACACAAAGTACAGCTGAGGATTATGGGAATATCATTTTGGCAGGGATTTGGTCATTAACGCAGCAGTAGGTGGAATTGGAGAAAATATGATTTTAAAAAGTTATTTTTATAATCACTATATTTATTTTTATAGGTCACTATGTCCTGACAGTAGTTCATGAGACAGCTAATCTGAAAATGCCTATGTGCCCTCTGGTGTCCTCCGGTGCTCCTAATGGCATCTGCAAGATTTCACAGACCGGAAGAAAACAACCAATCAGAGCTGAGCTGGAGCCTGCCTCTTCTCTGAGCAGCTGTCAATCACTCGCGAACTCCAATCAAACAGTCAAACTAGGCAGCGCTGATCAAATATGAATCAATATTCTGTTACTGTAATGCTTATTTCTTGCATAAAATGTATTCAGAAACATCTTGTAGTGTACCGTTTAAGTTTAAAATTTGTGACCCGGCAGCCATGTTGAGATCAAGTTAAGGGAATACCAAGCACCAGCCGGAGCAAACTTTCTCATTTTACAGCTAAACAGTACACTGCAAGATGTTTCTGAAAACATTTGAGGCGAGAAATAGGCATTACAGTAACAGAATATTGATTCATATTTCATCAACGCTGCCTAGTTTGACTGTTTGATTGGAGTTCGCAAGTGATTAGAGCTGCCTCTGTTGAATAAATAGCCAATAGAAACGCTCTCTGTCTGAAATGACCTGTGATTGGCCAAAGTCTCCCGTCACAGGCTAGATTTTCTAAAGCCTGAAAACAGAACCATGATGAGGTGCAGAAGTCTAGTTTTCTCTCAGAACAGTTGAATTACAATATGCTGAAAGGTTATTATGGAATTTTTGCCCAATGATGCCAAAAACATTCTGCCTACTGCAGGTTTAAGTTGAGTTCAATTTTGACCCGATGATGGTGCAAGATTACCGAAGTGATTACAATTCATCCTGAGAGGGACATGAATGTCTGTACCAAATGTTATCAATTTCAACGATTCATCCAGTAGCTGTCCATTTACATTTTCCTAAAAAGCCACATAAGTCAATCTCATAGTGGCGCTAGAGGAAAAGTCAGAGGATCACCAAAGTCATTAGGATTCATCCTCTAGGGACCGTGAATGTTTACACAATATTTCATGGCAATCAATCCAACGGTTGTTGAGATATTTCAGTCTGGAACAAAGTGGTGGACTGACCGACCAACATAGAGCAGTGCAGGGATGACGCATTTTCATAGCATCGCTCTGGTTTCCATTTTGTTGTCTCATTTAGCTACTTAGCACCTTTTTTAAGACACGTAAAAGCTTCACAAGTGGGATATTTACTGAAGTACTTGAAGTCGTAGACCAAAACGTGTGTTAACCGCAGACCTTATTTCAAGCATTGAACCAAAAACCCATTGACTTAGAGACGAAGGAACCGGAAGTGCAAAAAGGCTAACTCATTTCCAGGTTCCAGGACTCATTCCTGACGCACACTTGGCCGTCCCTAGTGGCTAAAATCCCATAACAAAGCCTGACAGCTGAATTACCAACAGAAAATTACCACCAATGTTTACCTGACTCGTTGTTCTGGGCGGTGCTGAAGTGGAGAGAAGCCTTGGAGCTCTTCAGACGCACCTGTCCCCAGTATGTGACGGCCTGCAGCTCCACAGTGTAACTGCTGTTCTGCAGCAGTCCCTCCAGATCCACCCAGCTCTGAGCCTGCAACAACGGAAAAAAAAAAAACACTTGCATGTTGGCTTTTGTATAATGTTACCACACTGTCACTTGAGGCTCCTTTCAAAGCCCTGGCTGTCATTGTCCCAGTCACAGTTCCAGCTCAGCTCAGCCTGGGCCAACCCGGGCCTGTGGGAAAGCCCTGCTTATTAAGAACACATGTGGCGCTGGGGAAGGTATCATGGTGAGGAGATAGCCTTCAGGGCCTTGCGAGGGAGCCGTGTTATCAGAGCCTCCCAGGGCTTCCTCGCCGTGTTTGACTTGCAGCATTCCACCATCAGCGTGAGCTTGATGAATTCTTGTTATTGACTGTGCGTGTTTTGACATTCCTCTGCCAGCAGGCTGCTTTCGAAGCCCCGAGGTGCCAAAGTGGAAACCAGTAGTACATGTGTCAATGGGTGTCTGGTGTCTCCCACCTCTATCTCCTCTGCGCCACATCTGCTACGCATTTCATACACTAATTCAGGAGAAGACTCTACAGAGGTGTGCGTGGACTGTCTAGACAATCTGTCTTTCTGCTCCAGTCGGTAATGAAACACTCTCCACAGATACTGAGCCACAGGTATGTACTATCAGGTCACATGTTACTGGAAATTCTGTCTCTAATTTATGAGGACAGTAATGTGATTTATCTATAAGGAAAATGTCTGTATGCGCACGAACCCGTTGCTTCCATCTGTGACAGTCCAATCAATGCTTGCATGCACAATTGTGTAATTTTTAATGCAGAAGTAAAAACACAACAAAAATAAACTTTGTAATACTATCAAAATATTATTCTGTGGTTTTCTTTCTGAGTTGTCCAAGCCAGGAAGTCCAACTTTGTAAGCTCTTAACTTGCCTGTTTGTTTAAGCTTTTATAACCAAATTGTATTCATCCCTTCTTTGTGATCGCAAGCGCGGGGGTTTTGTCTATGTTGACATCCCAGACAAAGGACCATGAGAACTCTTCTTTCTGGCTGGACCAAATAGTTGAGGATGTTCCAGTATGCAAACTAGTTGGAACCAAAAGGAACCCGTTGGATTCAATGGTATTTCCCTTTAAAACATGATATTTATTCCATTAATAGAGAAGGTTTCTTGGATGTGTAAGGGGCCGAGGGGCAGGGTAGTTGGAGACATCTACTGGTGCGTTCAAATGGGGTCATGTTTACCGTGTTCACGAGAAGAGTCCATAAGAACGACCTCCTCTTGTGGTATTCACGACCTCCTAAGTGGAAAGTTTCTGAAAGCTCAGAGTTCACGAGTTGTGACGTGTTTGTTGACGTTGTCAGAAATTAGTTTTTTAGTCAAAATCGTTTTAGTCGCATATTGTTTTTCTTTGTAGAATATGTCTGAGGAAAATGTTGATATTCCCAACACCCACATATTTTTCCTCTCTCAATATGCCTTTACATTTCCTGCATTATGTTACGCACTTGCTAGCTCACTAAATTGTTAGCCTCTGTGGCTTCTAGACGCCGACAGTAACATCAATATTGTCGTTGCTTAGCAACGGTGTTCTCACGACTTAACCACTCAAACGCCACGCACATCATGTACACGACTTCCCATGTTGTAAACACAAGCTACATTTGAAGGCACCATTTATTCACATCAGGTGGCTCCACCCACTGTCATCTGAGAGTATTAGGAGCAGGTGTGAGGAGCCACACACCTGGAGCTGATCTCCTCATCAGGGGAGAATTAAGGACAGTCAGCAGAGTTCATTTGGTGTGGCACATGATGTGAGTGAGGAGCTCTCAGTCTCTTCTCCTCTAGATCTCCAGGGTGAACCTTTGTAATATGTTGAACTGGTAAGTCAGCTAGCCGCCCGGCTAAGATAGTCTTTGGTTTGCCAGTTACGGGGTTAGAGCTCCTGAAGGAGCTAGATTTAACTGTTGTGTTTGTGAGTTTGGGTAAATAAAAACTTGTTGACTGTTAAGCTGACTCTGTCTGATTTTGGATTTCTGATTTTTATCTGTTCAAAATGTACCTTAAAAGGGAGATTTGTCAAGTATTTAATAATCTTATCAACATGTGGGCAAATATGCTTGCTTTATGCAAATGTATGTATATATTTATCACTAGAAATCAATTACCAACACAAAGCAATGACAAATATTGTCCAGAAACCCTCACAGGTACTGCATTTAGCATAAAAAACATGCTCAAATCATAACATGGCAAACTGCAACAACAGCTGTCAGTGTGTCAGTGTGCTGACTTGACTATGACTTTGCCCCAAACTGCATGTGATTATCATAAAGTGTTCCTGTCTGTAAAGGGGAGACTCATAGATACCCATAAAACCCATTTTCACCCACATATCTTGAGGTCAGAGGTCAATGGCCATGCCAGTTTTTCCTCGCCAAAATTTAGTGCAAGTTTGGAACATTATTTCACCTTCTTTGCAACGAGCTAATATGACACGGTTGGCACCACTGGATTCCTTAGGTTCTATAGTTTCATATGATATCAGTATCTTCACTCTAGCTTTAAAACGTTAATGTGTTATTATCGCGTTAACTTTGACAGCCCTAGTTTTTAGCTGTTCTGTTTTACCGAGTCTCGCCTTAGATTAAATATACTGCAGGCATCAATGTAAAAGATAATAATAATAGAATAGGAATTGTGAGTGTAGTTATGTAACCACTTGACTTTGAAACTATTGCGATCTATGTTAAAATCACTACAAATAAATAAATAAACCCATGTACTACTTCAGAAATAGCTGAATTACACAATCAACAAACTAAGTAGGGGAAAACAAAAAGCTCCAAAATAGAAACCGCAAAAAGTCAACTATATAAATTGAGATATTTAAACAACACAGACCATGAAATCATGATTTACAACTATAAATATGGCTATTTATCACACTTAATGTGGTTTCCTTCAAAGCTTAACAGTGCATTTAAGGGTTCTTTCATCAGTATAGAAGGTATTAAAACAATGAAGAACACATTGTTTCAATCTGTAGGTGATTGATAGCCGTGCAAGTGTATATATATATATATATATATAAATAAATGCAACTCCTATTCCATGTTTATCCTTTCTTCCACTGCAGGCCTGCACGGATAATACTGACAGTGATGAGTTGGGGCCAGAAGAGAAGGTGCTGAGATAATCCTGGACGAGACCCTGTCATCTTAGAGGGAGGAAAAGGGAGAGAAAGAACACATCACTGTCGGAGACAGGGTGAGAAGATTACCCCGTTGGTGGTCTTTCTCCTTTTCTTCTTGGATGGCACCATGGACTTGGTGGGCACGGTCCAGCTCCAGAACACTTTGTAGTGATGTATGGGGATATCGGGCTCCTCTGGCAGCGTCCAGTTGAGACGGACTGTCACCAGGCCTTCGTCGCCCAGCGTCACGTTGCTGACACGCAGACTGGTCGGGCTGGGAGGGGCGGATGGATCTGAAGACATAGCAACAACATGAAACAACACAGTCAGTGCCGCGGTAACAGATTTCAGTACATCTGTAGACATTTAGAGCGCAACACAAAGTGGGCCTCTGGTTCGTCTTGTATGTGACAAATCTCGAGCCAAAGGCGGTGTTCTTGCAAGTATAATTTCAGGTCGAACGCATTACGGGCCAAGACACCTTTCATCACTTGCGGGTTAGCGCTGCAGCTAAGGAGGGGCACCAGTATGACACTGTATAAAGTAATTAGTCCTCCGCTGACAATCTGCCATGAGATGTTATGACAGGTGTCATGTCACGTCTGTGACAGCGTTCGGCGGGACCGAGAGCTCGGGTCAGGGGTTAACAAACACATGCTGCTCACTTTGGCTCCGCTCTCTACATTCCTGTTCTCTAACTAATGTGTGTCCAAAGTGAAGCTGGTTCAGAACCCATCCGTATGTGACCCAGCTGATGTCAGCCTGGTGCGGGAGGAGCGGCAGAGGCCACATGCCAGACGCCGGACCGGAGGGAATAGCCCCGTAATGAGAAAATAATTCACGCCACAGCCCTGTTGGCTCGCCTCTCCTCCCACCTGAAACGCATTTAATCCAGTCCACAACCGGACACATCGGTTCTCCATACCAGCTGATGTTGGCTGCACAAGATAAATAAGCTCCTACAAATTGCCCTAACAAAGTATGGTAGTGCAAAATTGCAATCAGATGATACGGCCGCACTATATAAATAACAATGGCATGACAGAAATGGCCAGGAGCTCATCAAATCCATGACAGCTCCCATCAATCTATCAACATTCTGGCGCTGATTGGCCTGATTGGAGATCGGTTTCCATCCCTGCAGCAGAATCTATTCCCCACCTGGTGTCTGGCTCTGTCTGACAGCCATCCAGAACGCTCTGGGGAGTAAATGTATGACGAAGGATTGACAGGGCAGGTCAACACGCACGCACACGCACGTCACCAAAACACACTTTTTGTATTTGGCATCCGTTTTCAGCATTTGGCAGAACATGGAAAGTGCTTAGGATGTCTGCCAGTGTTCCACTGCTAAACAACTTTCTATATATTAATGGATAAATAACACAAGTTTGGAAAAGTATGTTGATGTGCACTCTGCGTTGTTATGAAAAAATGAAAATGGTCCACACAATGCAGACACTGTATTACACAATATACATTGACAGACGCTGAATCCGGAGCTGCGTTTAAGCTGAACATGTCTCTGCCTCAACATGTCAAACAAACACACTGTATCTGATCTGGATCACATTCAATCTAGACACATTATATTCACAAATCTGTAATCCCCGGGAACCGCACGGCAATTGGCCGTTGCTTTAACAAATGCCATCTGCAAGCACAAGGCTGCCATTTAGCGTCATTCAACGCTGAAAGTTTCAGGGTGCGGGAGCAGAGCAGCGACGCAGGACGCCATCAGAGCTCGTTCGCTAATCTGTGGCAAAGATCTGAAGCGCGCATCGGTTACGTCACCCCCTCTGGAGGCAAGACAACACTTGCATTCATTTGAAACCTGCAATATCCTGACTAATTCAGACATATTACATTTTTTATATGACTGTAAAGAGGGGGAAACCCCCTCATTTGAAGACGTAAATGAAGATCTGGTTGCAACACAGAAAGAAAAAAAAACCCTGTCCCTCCTCATTACTCGCATTCTGCTCGGCATCGGCATGAATTACCATTTCCACTTAGCTCGCTGGGTAAATGTGTGGAAGCCGTGGAGGGGAAGCACTTATTTACAAGTCAGGTTAACAAGGTTAACAAAAGAATTCAAAGATTTAATACCTGAATACCGTTTTAAATAAAGCAGTGTGAATGTACGGAAGCCCTGAAAGGCAAGCGAGAAATTGTTTCCTTCTTGTGTTTATGACTTGTTTTGTCAGGATAATCTTTCTAAGTTACTTTTATTTATTTCTTCTGTAAAAACAAGTGAATTTTTGTTTTTTTTCCCATTCAATCATAATCAGTTTTCTGCTGCTGAATGGAGCCATGGGGCTGAACAGCTTAGGACATACTTCAGTTCTCATAAAAATATGGCTTTTAGTTCTCTAAAGAGATGCGAGGTGCAAAGTGCAGGTGAACAGTTTTTTTTTTTTTAAAGACAAACCAAAAAAAGCATTTCCATGAGTCAGTCATAAAGAAAGCTTCACCACAGCCACTTGGTTTGTATGGTCAGATAAGAAGTCAAATCAGGTTCTAACACTCCTTCCCAAAGGCTCCACCTGTTCCAGGGTCTTAACCATAACAAATGGAGGGTAGTGGGTGTCAAACAGGAACTTAAGGCCACACACACACATGCATAATGTACACACACACACACAGACCTCTGGAGGAGCGGAAGTGTTTGCTGGGCGCTGTGAATCCGCGGGTTCCGTGGACGTTGACTGCGGCAACTCTGAACTGGTACCATCTGCTGGCTCTGATGTCGGCCAGTTGGACGCGCTCCTCAGCGGTCTGAGGGACAGATGGGGGGGGAGAAAACCACAGGGGTCAGGGTTCACGCAGGGTCACAGCCCCATGTGAGTTTGCTGCCACATCAGTCATCTGTGTGTTTTCTCTTTGCCAAACTTTCAAAGACACTGCGACTGTGAGGAATGTGCAACCGCGTGCAACAGTCTGTCAGCGCACTGCGGCACTTTCACAGCTGTAGCATGTGGCACGCTGGGACATGTGAAGCTGACATTTCTTAGTGATGCAGATCCCAAATGTCTGATCAAAAGAATCACTCGCATAACATCATTTGATGGGATCTAAAAGAAAGAAACTTTTCATCTTACTGACGTGCTGCAGTATTTTTTATTTTTTTTAGTGTGTAGATTCCTACCTGTGCCACGGTCTGCCACTCGGTGGCGTCGTCCTCGCTGGGGTGGATGCCATAATTCCAGCGGCGCTGCACCACGTAGAGGACGGGCTCCACGGAGATGTTGAACTTGGAGGACCAGCGGATCTCCAGCTGACCCGACGGCTGCTCCAAAAACACCAGCTCTTTCCTCGGCTTCAGAGGGACTCCTAAAAGTACAAGCGAGATAAACGATACCGTGACGGGAGGTAATCTCACCACGGCGTGGAACATCGTAGGTGAACTTCCAACATGAGATTTGTTGTTTTCCTTTCCTTGGCTGGAAAGATAAATGACACCATCAGAGTTGGACAGATACAGATTTTGAAAATGAGACATGACCTCACCGCAATAGATTTAATGCACGCTGCGTGTCAACGGCATCATCTTTCTACTGTGACAGGTTGTGATATTTCCTGGCCCAGAGTAATGTGTTTTAGTAGCTGCGCTTCTTAGTAATGACACACACAGTTTGCATCTGGGTATGTGAGATGGCGCGCGGAACGTCTCCCTCCTCTCTTGCGGACACACCAGAGCAAACATACAAGCATACATGTAAAGTTCATTTGCATCACTGCACTTCGCCATTCAGCCTCTCAGACGAAGTCGATGCGGCCATGTGCAATAAATTAGAGATTTATTAAGTGCAGGACTGGGCCAAATGCTCAGCCAAGTCAGACTGACTCTCTCTCGAGTAGATTTATTGCAGCGGGGACGCAGTGAGTTGTTGATTGAGCGTCGGGCACAGTGATAATGAGATGGAGATTGGAAAAGCACGTTTGAAAGTACAGGAGAAGGCTGAATACATCCCGCAGTTCTCAATAAATCACCCAGAACTTCAGACCATTATGTCGGACCTCTGTCGCTGCTGAGCGGCCCACCGCTGCTCCGCATTTAGAAAACAGCATCGACACACGCCTCAAGGCTGCCGCGCGGCGTGTCAGTAAACAACATAATCAAGACTGTGTTTTGTATGCAGAGCGCTTGATCTACTTATATCTCTATTCAGTCTTCATACAGGGCACGTAAAAGTGATGGATCGGTGCATAAAAAGTCCTGGAAGATGGAGGAGGGTCCTTGAACCGCATGCATATGGAATCAGTGCTTTGTTTTGTCCCGCTGATAGCAGCTTTCTGCACACTAACAGCTGGGGGTCATTGTGCTGCGGTTTCACAGCTCCACAGTCGGGTGTGTGTGAGTGCGCGCGAACAAACGTGTCACATTTCCTTCGCAATGCTGAACACCAAGGTAACCACAGCATTCCTACATCTCCCTCTGTCTTAGCTCATCTTCCCACAAAGTCACACAAGCACTCCTGCAAAGCGAAAACACACAACCTCTCTTTTCCGCAATATGTGGAGGAGGGCAACGAATACACTTTCTCATGCCTTGCTCTTTCCAAAGATAACTTTTGGGTCAGGTTTGGTCCAAGAATCATACAGCGTTCATTTTTCAATGGCTGCACGCTTCCTCCAAAGCCGTGATGTAACTGCTCCTGGAGCAAGAGAGCACGGCGTCCATTCATGTCTTAATCATGCCAGCAATTACACTCCAGGAATATAATTCTCAATACTCACGCACATACTGTCATAATGACTGCTCTAATTACAAGGGTTGAGGAAAACAAGGACATACCGCTAACTGAGGATGGCTGACGGACCGAATGACTGACTGACTTGTTGAGACAGTGTGAGTGAGGGTAACTCTCGCTGAATTCAATTTCTTTTCTACATTTTTCACATATTCTTTTATTCCAAACACCCCTGCAGCTCCTTTGCCACTTTCTCTCTCAGTACAGTGTAGAAACTGTGCGCTGCTTTTGATCAGAAAGCACACATAACAAGTTGGGTTGCATCACATGTGGTGCCATGTCTTCTGAGAGAGAACTAGAGGGAAATATATGAAAATGAAAGACAGAAGAAGAGCCTAATAAACCACCTATTTCCATACGTGCGCTGCATGCGTTATCGGAGGCACACCCCTGAAAATACATCTCCGAGCTGACATCACGGAGCGGTGGATGATGTGTAACAGCGTCGGGCTCTATTGATGTAAAAAAAGAAGAAGGTTTGTTACTCATCAAAAGCCCAGCGGGAGGTCCAGTGTCTCAGAGAACTTTTTTCTCTATCAGGGAAATACACGTGGGCTGGGAACCCTAACCTGAACACATACATCTGAGAGTGATCTCGGTGGGGGAAACGCTCCATTTCTCCCCGCTTGTGTTTGCTAATGGCTTCCAGCATCATGGCTCATCATGGCAAAGACTACACACACTTGTGCACACATAGAAACAATTACGCTCTTCAAGCCATGAGCAACTAATTAGACCTTTAACACCGAGGACCGGGACAGGAATTCCATCCGGACTTTCACCAAAACGCTCAGCGTAATTCAGCGTAAACGCGGCGCTGACAGCGACCTGTCGTGAGCTCAGCGTTTGTCGGACTAAAAAAAAAATCAGCGTGCAGGCTGCTTGATTGGAAGGTCTCACAGCGCGGTGAATGGTTTTCATTGACTGGGTATTGAAATGTTCAAGGTTACGCCTGCTTTCATCTTTCCCCCGATTAACGTGCTGTTCACCTTATGAGCACGACATCCACCGTGAAGTTCCTGAGGATTTTTTTTTTTCCAAATCAAATATAAATACCAGCATGCCCTTCTGTGTGCTCAAACTCAAAATCACATGCTCCTGCTTCTCCCAGCTACACACAGCGAAACATGCTTAGAGTGATTCAAAGCATACACAGTCGATCGCTGCTGCGGTTCAAAGCTTGATTCAGACTCATCTTCCACTGCTCTCGCTTCAACATCTCCTCAACTTTGTTATGGCCTCAGGCGGCCAGCAATTGTGCGCAGATAGTATATATATATAATGTAGTTCCAGCTTCCATCTCCAAGTTCAGAGGCTATTGGTTCTCTCACATAACAACTCAGCACCCTCAGAACATCAGGCCGCCTTGGGCAGCGCTATTAAACTGTTTTACTGGAGCAAAGATTCCTGGGTACATCTGTGTCTGTGAAACCCTCAAGCTCATACAGCAAATTCAAGGCTGAAGATATATACTCCAATTTACAACAGGAACAGCATGAGGGATGTGTGGGTGAGGATGTGCAATACAAAAGAGATGAAATAAAGATTTATGTTTCTCAGCAAGTTGTCAAAAAATTGTTCGAGATAATCTGCAATTTGCGTCATTGAGATTTAAAACTGATGTTTGACGGAGAGGGATTAATTGGTTCGGCGCTGTTTGTGAAAACGACGCAAACTGCGACAGTTAATCACATTACAAAGTGTGACGTTTGCATTGGAACCATTACCAGATATGAAACGTCATTTATTGAGTAGGATGAATAGAGGAGGAGGGAGTATCCATGATTCAGCTGATGAACCGTGTTAATCTGGTCCCTGTTGGAAACAAGTCATGAGCGATGATTAAATGAAGAGATGAGTTGCTGAGTGCACGGACAATTAAGCAACTTTATCAGCACGCACAGTCTAACGTTTAGACACTGAGTGCATCCCAGTCTGTCAGCCAGGCTCGCTGTCGAACGCCCTTCTCTTCTTCTAATTAATGAATCATGTCTTTGTTTATGTTTCTAATATGTGTTTTGTATCACAATCTATCAATGCATTTTCATGTAAACCATAGACTGTATCTAAGAAGTGGATGTTGTCATCGTGACGTCACCCATTGATTTGTGGACTGTCGTTTTGAAGCCTTGAGTTTGGCATTTTGGCCATCGCCGTCTTGGTTTTGGCCGTCGCCGTCTTGGTTTTTTTTAACTAAAATGTTAAAGTTGTGGGACGGACAGCTAAACGAAGAGCGGAAACTCCCTTTGAAGCTCTTTAAAGCCAAGGTGGAGCTGCAGTTTCAGTTTCTGTTGGTTCATTACTACAAGCGACCCCTTTCACATTGTCACATTGCTTTTCAAATTATTGCATTATTATTAAAAGGAAATCAATTATAGCCCAGGACTGAAATCTTAAAGGTGAAGTGCGTAACATCTGGCGGCATCTAGTGGTGAGGTTGCAGATTGCAGTCAACTAAAAACGTGTGCCAAGCGTGTATGAGAACTACAATGGCCGACGTGAAAACGCGAATGGCCCTATCAAGAGCCAGTGTTCGGTTTTTGTCCATTCTGGGCTACTGTAGAAACATGACGGCCGGCTCCGTGAAGAGGACCCGCTCCACATGTAGATATAAACGGCTCATTCTAAGGTAACTAAAACACAACAATTCTTATTTTCAGGTGATTATACACTAAAGAAAACATACTTTTTATATTCCATTTCTGCCAATAGATCCCCCAAAATGTTACACACTGTTCCTTTAAAAGACCAATCATTTTATTGTAATATAATGTGATGCAGGTTTAACTTTTAGTATTACCTTTGTAGAGGTTCTTAGGCAGCTGGCAGGTGTGGCCACAGCCGTTGGAGCAGCACTTTTTCACGGCCGAACACTCTCCATCCTCCTCGCAGCTCTCCACGCAGGCCGCTGCGAAGCCGCTGGCCTTCTCCGGGGCAGGACAGTCGCCTTGCTTCACTCCCTCTACCGACTTCAGGAACTCACAGCTCGTCAGACACTCGTAGTGTTTCTTGGGAAAGAGGGGCTAAGGAGTAGGGGAGAGGGAAAATATATGTCAGATTACTTTTTTAAGACCGACCTGCCGACCTGCAAACAAGCAGCTCTGTGAGCTAGCAGGGATTGTCCTGTTTACATTGCAGCTTATGACTCACCGGAGCGGTGGGTACATTTAACAGCTTTGATTCAGCCTCGCAGAAAGAGTGTCATTACAGAGCGCAGAAAGAGCTACTTCACACTCCTCTCAAACTTTCCTCTTATTGAATTTTCCCCACTAAGTATCAAACACTTGAGTCTGAGAAGGCGACCACGGTATTTTTGCTGGTGACATACCTCGCATAAATCCTGGCACTGGTTTTCCTTCAGGTCCCAGGATTCCTTGCAGGGCTCCAGGCACTGTGAAAAAGGAGAGAAGGGTGTCAGTTCTTCAAAGGGCCAGCCACATCAAAGAGCCAAACGCTGCCGAGATGGTGCTCCAGTGCCGGCTGCCTGTCAGGCACCTCACTCAGCCACTTCCCCCTGCACGTTCACAACAACCAGTCACACCTCTTTTTGTTACGGATGCCTGGCATACCCTCAAAGCATATAAACAATCTTCTACAAAAGCATACATGGGGGGGGGGAGGGGGGTTGTCCGTTAAGAGCAGTGAGGCACACCCTTGCTGTGTCTAGAAATCTACCGATGCTTGGATTTGGTATGCCTCCCATACCGTCTACGCCTCATCCCGCCACTTCTCCTGCTCATGTCTGGGCCTGATGCACTCTGGCACCGCCACCAAATTACCCTTCTCTTTTACCACGCTGAACACAGAGCGCTTCATAAATGATACACTTAATGTTCTTGGGATTCCCTTTTTTTAAACACGTGGAACAAATTTGCTGAATGTTTGGCATAGGGCACAGGATAAAAGGAAAAAACCTCAGCGCGGGTGCAGCTCAAATTCATTTCGCCATAATGGGATGATACAATTTCAAAATGAAAGTTTACCAATCTAGTCACACTCCTCTTGCTTTAAATACTACAACTCGCCCTGGATGGAATCAAACTCAATAAAAGGGAATGTAATTTAACACAAAAGTCCAAGCATGTCCAACAGAATCAGGCAGATGCTGCCGCAGGAAACAGAATATGTTCAGATGGGACCGAGAGAGGCGAGGGGTTTTATATGCTCCCGTTTGCTGGCCGCGGAGAGCTGGTGTGAAAGAGAAGAGTAGGCTGGAACCGCTGCCAGGCTGCCTCTATGCTGCACTGGGAGCAGCCCAAACCACACCAACCAGATACCTGCCAAAGTCACTCATTCAACTCCACTTAATTTAGACACCAGTTACAGTACTAACACGAGGCACAGCAGTAAATCTTCCACACATTCGCCTACATTCTTCACCAGGGACAGTCCAATACGTGGTATGATAGGGTAGATATGGAGATGTGCCATCGGCAGAGGTCCACTTTTGGCTCCCGAAATAATCAGAACAATGTGTAGTGTTATGTAAGGTACAGTACACAAGAGTGGTTAAATGAGGGCACCAAGAAAGAAAGAGATTTCACATCTCAGTCAGAGGCCAGAGTTGTATTTACGACTCTTTAATTCGCTCATTAGCAGTGTCTGTCATTATTTTGCCATTGCCAGCGAAAAGTTTATTTGCTTTTTATGGAGTGCGGTGGACGGGGCGCATGATGAAACATAAACCTTGCTTCTGGAGGAACATGCTGCAATCAGGGGCCGCGCGCACGTCTGCCAGCGCTCAATTACACCGAGCTCTCGGCTTTTACCAGCCTCGTCTGCGCGGACGGCGCGTTGAGTGTTGAGCAGCCGGCTCCAGAGGGCGGAGGAGGCTGGGAGGGAAGGTATTTTCTTAATTACTTCATCGCAATATAGACATCCCTCTAGTGATGATATAAAATATAAAGTGCCAGAGGGGATTATTGAACGCCTTGGAGGGAGAGAAGCATAGTTATGACAGCTGAGAGCTCCAAAAGAAACTAATGTGGTTTTTCTACAGAGCTGATCAGGTGAAACCGCCGCAACACCTCAGAGATTTAAGATGACATATGAGCTCAATCGCGCCGTCCAAGTTATGCCTCACCGTCCATGCAGTTTTATCATCATCTGCTATGAATAATACGGTGACCTTATATCATTAATTCTGTTCTCAATTGTGTCCTCCGAGAGCATGAGCCTGCGGCGAAGACGGGCAGTAGCAGCAACCTCAGCATCCCAGCCTCAACGCAAGCAGGAACAATGAGGTGTTGAGGCAATAACTGTGCTGCTGCACCAGTGTCTAAAGGACGTTCTGCCAGTAGACGCACATGTTAAAGCCCCCCAAATCCCTTCTACAAATCACTGAACATACACACTTAAGCCAGGGGGATCAAGCTCATTTTACTCATTGAAAGATCTTGTGTGTGCACGGACTGAATGCATTCCACTGGCTTTTCACAAGGATGAGTCTTTTTTCTGGTTCGCCACAATCACAACTACACAAGTGAAAATTGAAGCGTCGTTACCTCGAGATGCTCGGGCTTGCGTGCCAAGCGACATGAATTAACACAGCACATTGCGTACCGAGGATGTTGCAACACAGATCAGAATGCTGGCTGTGTGTTTAGTGTTGTCTCACCCTCGAGAGTCCCCGTTTTTCTTTTTTCTTTTTTAACTCTTCAGGGCAAAAGTTCCCAACTAACAAAAAAACTGCTGATTTCTAACAGGAAGATGTATTTTTTTTTTTTTTTTGAAATATCATCAGGACAGGACAGTTATTTTTTTTGCTGAATGAGCAGATGCATCGTAAACGGCCGCTTTTAAAGAAGATGAGCGTTTGTGTCAAGGCAGTGGGAGCTCCCTGCAGGTGTGCTGAAAACTGACAATCTGTCAGCGATTCTCCCCAGCCACACCCACAACCTGACATTTAAGAAGGGAAGAGAAGGGCCGACGACAGATGTCTTGCCAAAGCAAATAGGAAGGCTGTATATAATTACAAAGGTGCCCTCATCAATCAAGTGCCTGATTCCCATTTGCACAATTTGGTGCTTGATCTAAAACCGTAGTACCAATGCCGCCAAAAGCACGTTTGGGAGCGTGCCATAACAGATTTTCTATATAAGCTCTTGTGCAATTTTTTTTGGGGGGGCACCAACTCCACCCAGATACACACCCTTCGTCGTCCTGAAACATGCACTTCTGCTTTTATATGTTGAAATGTGTTGCAATACCACTAAATTGCCAATTACAACAAACCAAAAAATGCTTCCAAACCATACAGGAAGTAAAACTTCCTGGCACACAAAACCATTCTATTAATGCGATCACATCAGAAGATATCTGTGGTCTAGCAGTTAGTATTAGCGGATCCCCCCGAGGCTTGGAGCCCTCAAACATCTGCACGTCTCGCGCTGTCGATAGCTATGCTAGTGTTTGACTTCTGAGATCTAATCTGGGAAAACACGCCATGGAACTGGAGTAGAGAACCTAATTGAGCTGGACATAGTGTATCTGCTGGCTTTGGGTGCCAACGTCTGGGTCTCCCTCAAGCAAATCTCTCCAGCTGGCAACGCGGCTACCATCTGTTTGAATAGCGTAAGGAATGCATGTAATCGTCCAATGTGGTGTTAACATATTTCTGGACAAATTTCGCCTAAAAAAAGACACAAATGGTTCTAGTCTGAGATGTAAACAAGAGCAAAGGGGTTGTTTCTATGGACTTGAGCTGTTTAGTCTTAACGAAAGCATTTGGAGCGGCTGATTTCCCCCTTTGTCCTCTTATCTTCCTACCCAATAGTGACACATCCTGCATGGTTAAGTAGGAACATCCATAGCGGTCTTTCACTCCCCATTTCACGCTGTAATAAAACGCAGCAGTTGTTACTCTGGGGGACCCTGAAAGGCATTCTGTGGGGCCGATGAGAGAGTCAGGCTGAATGGCAGCCAATGCCACAGCCCATCTTCACTTTGTCAACGCTGCCTGGGACGAGGCGGAGGGAGAGGAGAGGGGGAGGAGAGGGAAGGGAGAGAGATTGGAGGGGGGTGGTTGTCGTGCATAGAACCGCCTGGGTTATCTCCACCCATCGTAAAAACACTAACTGCCCCGAGTGAGTGACTGGAATAACATAAACTATGAAAAAAAGTGTGTATATTAAATGTCACGCGACTGTTTTGTTTTAGTTAATGAAGCATGAACTGCTACCAGTCAAGGGTTGCCCCCGGGCTCGACAATACGCGGTGTATACAAAATAAAAGATGGATGATAATTCATGCTGATGACATTTTGCCAGAACACATTTGTACAGTCATAGGGAGATGAGTGAGACATCTATGACTGATCCTGTTATTTTGTAAATTAAATTACTCAAAACCATGCACCCATATGCTTCTAAAAAACTTCCCTCAATATGTTTTCTCTCTGTTATCCGAGCCGCAACGTATCGACCCCCGGCACTGGTGGTCGGTGCGAAGCTCGGGTGGTGCCAACAGATATTTACAAGGTGCCTTTGCGGCCCCTTGGGACGGAGCAGCAGCTGTCCGCTTCTCCGGGAGACTCAGATATGGTGGAATCTCTGTTGTTGATCACACACATTGTAAATCTCGCCTCCTCCAATCTCATTGAGTTATGGCTACTTTCTGCTGCCCCGGCGCTTTTCACACTCCCGACTACCGGACTCAATTATACCGGCAGCTCTCAGCCCTCTGCTCATATCTATCGACCCATCCGGGAGCGAGTCGCCGGGCTCCGCTCGCCCCTCTATTGAAACAGGCACTTACTCCACGTATATTCACTCACTTCTCACTCTATTTCACTTTTATTTGGCTGTCGTCTCCCCTTTACGTCCCCCCAGTTTCTTCTTATCTGCCTTTCATTCTCTCGCACTCTCAGACCACGTCCGCTCTAATCCTGATAAGTTTTAAAACTCATCTTTTCTCTCCGTTTTTTGGCCTTCCGTCCGCACTAAGCCGGCGGGATCACGCTCAGAAAATGGATGTTTTCCAAAACTCTCTCCAAAAGTAGATAAATTTGAAAACGCCAGGCTCACATTGCAGCGCAGACAAAGAATGAGCTTTTTTTTTATCATGTGATATATCTTTCACAAACATGGCCAATGCACTTTCACTCGCCAGCAATGTTTCAGTAACCTCCAATTTTTTTTCCGTTATCATTTTTGTGTGTGTTTTCCCAAGCATATAGCCAACCGCACAATACAGGTGATGTCACTGACACATGTTTTGTGTCTGTTGTAAGACAGGAAGAAGTACAAAGATCACATCACTGTCTGTAGATAATGTGGAGACATTTTGGAGCCTGGATTTGATTTGTTTACCATTTTATACAAAAATCCAAATTTGGCCAAAGTGGAAGAAGGGTTGGGATCGGCTGATGTGGGATGCAAGCAACAGTACCACCCTAGCTGACTGGAAGCAGGCAGTCACTCCCCACATACCTTTGACATTTTATCTACTGATGATGGCTGGGAGAGTTTCATAACCTTTTGAAGTGCCAGTTATCTAACACTGTCTATGCAGTTAGCCTTGAACAGCACAAAGCCTTTGTGACGCATTCACTTTTTATACTGCACTTGTGCATTTCTTTAATATAAACAGAACAGAAAAAAAATATGTCAATGACTACACCTGTGTTGAGCTTTTGGGCACTCTGAAATACAAAGTACACAACCACAGACGGAGTAGTGACCAAACTAAGCTTTAAAGGGGACTTATGGTGCTTATTTTCAGGTTCATACTTGTATTTTGGGTTTCTACTAGAACATGTTTGCATGCTTTAATGTTCAAAAAATGCTTTACTTTTCTCCTACAGGCTGTGCCGCAGCACCTCTTGTCACCCTCTCTCTGAAACGCTCTTGTTTGATCTCCTGCCCCGCACTCTCGAAAAGCCCAGTCTGCTCAGATTGGTCACTGTTGTGATTGGTCAACCGGACCAAACTCTTCGGACTCCGCTCCAGCTCTGCTTTAACTAGCTTTGTTTGAGGGCATGCCAAACTAGCCGTTATGCAAATGTGTTACTTGGTGACATCACCATGTTACAGAAGAAAAAGGCGGAACTTCAAGCAAGGCGTTTCAGGCAGTTCAGGAGCAGTGTTTCTGTGGGCAAGAGTAACTCCCTTTGGCGTGAACTTTGAGCTTTGTAATTATGCAGACCTTTTACATGCAAAAAAACCTATATAACACACTGACGGAAAGGGGAAAAAGCACAAAAGCATAGTAGGTCCCCTTTAAAGTAGGGCTGACAGCACTTATCACTAATTGTTCATCATATTGTCAATAAAATGCCTGTTATAATTTCCCATAGCCCAAGGAGACAACTTCAAATGGCTTGGTTTATCTGACCAACCACCCTTCTTTCCTAATTGTGGTGGTGGTACAGTGGTGCACCACTTCATTGTTTGAAAACCACCATTAAACATAAAAGAGGAAGAAAAAGAAGAGATCTAAAATTAGTTTGGCATTTAGAACATTTGGAAAACAATCTGAAAACACGAAGATGGATGAAAAACCTATAAGACCTATTAACAATATTTTCAAATTCGTCCGCATTATAATGGACATGACTCCACGCTCTCTGTCTGTCCCTCTGTACTCAGTGGAAAGCCATTACTCTTGATGATTTTCCCATTTTCTCCCCTCTTCTCATTCACGGCACAGGCCCTACTTCAAGCCGCCTCTCAGAACTCAAACTCAGCTTGATTTCCATCCAAAACTGGAGTCTATTTTTGTGGGCAAAAAAAGAAGTAGCGTGCCGAAAATCTTTGTAACTGCCTTTCAGATGATGCCCACGGAGACTATGATTACAGATTAACCAGACTGAAACATATTTCATCAAGCTCTGGAGCTGTGATCTGAACGAGTGTAAAATCATACCCTAGCGAGGCTTTCCAACACGTCTCTGACGAGCCATTAAGTTCCAAAGGACTGTAAAAATATGGCGAGTAAATCAGGAAGAAGATATCCCCGTCCTGAGCTGTTATAAAGTCTAGACACGCCATTTCTTCAACCTTATGCGACCTTATAGCGTGTTAAGTCCATGAGATATCGCCGGATATCGCATATTTAATTTCTGCTCTGCTGTAAATCAGCACGAGTGCGTCGAGCAGACAGTGGGATGGATCAGGTAGATCGATAAGATTAACAGCTTGCTGACTTGAGATGTGAGTGTGCAACTCTATACGCACGCAGCGAGCTCACATGGGTGCTGATAAATATGAAATGAGATTTTCCCAATGAGCAGAAGGTTGCTTATCTAAATGCCATGATTTAATTTAAGAATTGCATTAGAGCTGTTGGAATTATTCCCAGTCAATGTTGATGTTTCGTTTGCAACTTAAACTAACAGAAAAAAAGCTGTGTGTGTCAATGAAAGTGCATCTTAAATATTCATACAAAGTTTTGGTCTGATAATTCAGGGGGTGCACTGTTAAAATTATACTGCAGCAGTTGCTGTGGGGTTTTCTATTCTGCAATTACATAAGCCTCTGCAAACTAACAGGAAACCCACATGGCTCACGGTGTAGGTGCTGTATTCAGAGCTGGAGGAGACAACAGTTACGTTGGCGCTCCTGCATGTGCTTCATCTGCTCCCAGTGCTGGAGTGTTGGAGGTACATGATGCCTGTGTGGGGTGCCAGGTAATCTATGATGTGTGTGGAGCAAATTGGTGGCTGTCTGTCTCCCCAAAGGTGCAGGTGTCCAAACTGTATGGAAATTAGGTGCAATAGAAGCCTGTATCTGTTCATCACTTCTGTCATAGCTGGTCTGAGAAAGGACAAGCTGTCTGTTAAACCTGCAGTAGGCAGAATGTTTTTGGCATCATTGGGCAAAAATCCCATAATAACCTTTCAGCATATTGTACTTCAAGTGATCTGAGAGAAAAAATAGACTTCTGCCCCTCCTCATGGCTCTGTTTTCAGGCTTTAGAAAATCTAGTCCGTGACGGGAGACTCTGGCCAATCACCGGTCATTTCAGAGAGAGTGTTCCTATTGGCTGTTCATTCAACCGAGACGGCTGTAAATCACTCGCGAACTCCGATCAAACGGTCAAACAAGGCAGCACTGATCAAACTTTCTCATTTTACAGCTAAACAGTACACTACAAGATGTTTCTGAAAACATTTGAGGCGAGAAATAGGCATTACAGTGACAGAATATTGATTCATATTTGATCAGCGCTGCCTAGTTTGACCGTTTGATCGAAGTCCGCGAGTGATTGACAGCTGCTCAGAGACGGCAAGGCTCCAGCTCGGCTCTGATTGGTTGTTTTCCTCCATTCTGTGAAATCTTGCAGATGCCATTAGGAGCACTGGAGGAGACCAGAGGACACAGAGGCACAGGATTTTTTTTCAGATTACCTGTCTCATGTACTACTTTTTTTAATCATATTTGCTCCAACTCTATGCACTGCAGCTTTATAATATACTGCAGCACCTGAGAAATAAAAACAAAATGTGGTTTTGACCATGTCTGTTAGAAATTATCATCTAAAACTGGAGTAAGATACAGGGCTGCCAGCAAAAACAACCCACAGACAACATTTCTTAATTATAAGTAATACAAGATTGATACAGACTTTTACACAAGTAATGACACATTTTCCAAATTTCCAAGTGTTTTACGGCCCTGAGAGAGACTTACGCTGCAAACGTTGCCAGCGTCATAATTCCTTCATATTTACAACCAACTAAAACACTGTAGTATTCCAGCTCTGGTGGGGGTGAACTGAAACGTACACGGTTCAAGACTTTCTATTTTGTTTCTAGGCTCGGAGAGACGGTGAGTAACCTAGCAGGTGGTGTCACAGACATTCTTTGAGCATCACTTTAATTATTAATTTAAATGCAGTTGAGGGTTGCAGACAACAAAGAGCTGAAAAGGAATAGCTCGGCAGAAAGTGAGAAGCAAAAAAGAGGAGGAGCAGGAGGGGCAGTGCATGAATTATACATTTACCCCACAATCAGAGGTGCCTGCCTTATTTATGAGCAAAAAAAGCCCACACAGCTTAGCCAGAATTGTGCTTTGTCTGCTGTGGAATGCAATAGCGGTTCACTTAATACTTAATGACTCTGAAGTTTCACCCAGACACCCCCCCACCATGCACACACACACACACACACACACCCTCCTCCGCAAGGGCTCCTTCTCTTACAGCTCCTCTGCCATCTCATGTTGTTCTGCAGTGACAAGAGTCAAACTTACAGTGGCTGTAACCGGAGCCTCAGTTATCACCTGCCTCTGGGCTCAGTTTTCATTTCGTGACAATCAGACTCAACAGGATGTATCCATCATGTGGGGTCAGATTGGCGATAAAGGAGGCCTCGCTCTGTGACGTGGCATGGGAAAGCGAAACCCTCCGAAAACCCACGTCAAATCTGCACCCCCCCCACACACATGATTTACTGTATGTACTCCCACACCATCACCATCACGCTGAATAACGTTGACAGATGCGCATAGGAGCGGAGCTGAATATGCGATCAAACGATAAAATCTCAGCGCCGGTTATTCAAACTGTCCATACGTTTGATTTACAGCGACGATAATGAACTGCGCAGGAGATGAAAAATGCATTTCTGTCACTGCAGATTGAGGAGATATAGCAAACAAGATAAAAAAAAAAGGATGTCAGAGCCCCTCGCCGGCTTGTTCCTACAGTGACCACTGGAGCCGTCATCTCAATCCCCTCCTTGTCTCAAATGAGATGAGACCTGGAGATTCTGTCTCGATGTAGGCCAACAGCATGTAAAACACGACGCGCCATTGAGGGGAGTAAAGCCGCCCCTAATCCCATGCTGCAGTCACATTCCGCCACTATCTCCACTTGTTTATTTGAGTCTCAGAAACACTTGAAATTCACTAATCCTACTTGCCCTCTCCAGCCTCCACTAGAACGGCCCCTCACACCAGCGTAGCACACACACACACACACACACACATTGAGAAATAACATACAGCTTTATATATGATATTCCATTTGCCTGGTGTGATGATTGATTTCTCTTTTATATGCATTTCAAAAGCTGAGAACAAAGACTGCACAAAAGAGAAGGCAAACCTGGGCAAACTGAGTGGGCCGACTTTTGGTTGAAAACAAACAAAAGAAGGCGGTTTCTCTTCATCTTCCGATACACGTACAGTCTGGAAATCTAGAAGTAGTCGGGGGGCAAAGGTTAAGACAGCTGTCGAGTCTTTTGACACACATTCTGGTTTCCCATCGTCCCGAAACTGTCACACGCAATCTGTGGGATTTATCTGCGGGAAGCAGCAGCTTTGAGTGGAGCTGGAATAAATTGATGAGCCCACATCCGCTAAGCACATCAGCTTTAAGATTCTTACATCCTAATCTTCCCTTCCGTCAATGTGACCGTTGGCACGATTAGTTCTGTAACGACATATTAACATAAGTAAAAGTCTTTCTTTAGCACCTCTAAACACGTGAGCTCGGGAAAGGAAAAGACAGCAAAGTCAACATGAAAGGTACGCTGTAATTCATGATATTCAGCCTCAGAAAGAGAATAAAAACACTTGGATGACTGCAGATTGTCTCAGTGTGACTGGTCATTATTGCTAAAAGAGGATTTCACAGCAGCTTTGATTACATTAATCCTTAAAAGGGAATGAAATCCCTTCTGACAGGAAGAACATGTGAATCTGTGAAGGGTTGATCATCTCAGAAAATAAATGACTACTATTTAAAATGCTCCGTGGGATCAATAAAAACACAAGTTGCTACGAGACAGTGAGGATTTCCTGGAGCGCTCATCACTCCGATATTGAACAGACAACATTGCAGAGAGCTGCTTTTTTAGATGAAGTCTAAACAGCAGTTCCACTGCCTCTTCTTCGCCTCCTCTCCTGTGGCAGCCACGTCTTTAGTTTGTTCTGCTGTGGGGGGTTTTCATTCTCTGCCACCCACCATGTGAATAATGAGCTCCACAGATAGCAGCCAATGAAGCGACCCCCCCTTTAGCCAATGAAACTTAACAACCATGTCCAGATCAGGTCCTTCCTGCTGGGACTGACCAGCCCTGCTTCACACTCCTCCTCCGCCACCCACACACACACACACACACACACACAAACTCACACTGCCTCAAACTAGATAAAACACAAGAAGAAAAGGCTTCAGAGAAAGCACAGCGACGGCTCTTCGCATGATCTCCGCCACCTCAGAATTCTTCCACATATATATATGAAATTAGAAAATCAATCAAGTCAGACTCTCAGATTCGGAGGTCTGCTTAGCAAGCTCCACTGACAGGCGATCCAGACGCACTGCCCCGCTTGACAGATTGAGTTCTAGCTCGCTTTGAGGTGTTGGTGCTGGTAATGTGGCTAACGCAGGGAGGTGAGACGAACGTCTGGCCTCAGCATGACCAAAAGGTGCTTTGAAGTCTCTCTAAGCACCTCACAATCCCAGCCATGCCCAGCTGTAAACCTGCCGACCAGCCAGCAGCCACTTTATCACATCTTTTTCAAAATATACTACCTACCGCCAGAGAAAAGATGACCACACAAAAGGCATAGACACACTCGCGAAAGCTTCAAGTGAAAGTCCCCCAAAGAATGCGCTGTTAGTTTTGTTTTTAATTGAGATTCATATAAACTGCAGAATGAGGCCGAGTTAATTTTATAGGTTTGAATGACCCTGAAAAAAAAAGAACGACTCATGGGAAGTTTAATTTTGGCGTGAGAAAATGTGGGCTTTGGGAGAAGGAGGAGGGGGGAGAGGGACACTTTTGAATGAGACATAGTAGCATTCCAGTGATTGTTATTCAGGCTCCAAAGCTTCCGACACGTGAAGACGAAGGCACATGCAATCCAAAAGAGTAAACACTTCTTATTCTTGCGCTGGTATGTATGCGCAGCACGGGTGTGAGCTGCTCAAAAGAGCCACCTGGGATACGTGAGACGTCTATGAAAGACGTGCACGACTCATTTGTCAAATGGCGACCAGACAATAATGCTTTCTAAAGCATTTCCCCCCCCTCTGGAAAGAGCAGGGATGTGGAAGGTTTGGAGAAATATAAGGCAGAGTCAACATCTCCCTGCTGCTAAAAGATGTTTTATTACAGATTCTCTTCAGCGCAATAATCACCACTCAATCTAATTCATTGAGAGATCAATCTCAACGGAGGAAAGAGGACACCGTTTTTTTTTTTAAATGTTCAGGATATTCGGTGCGTTTACAAGAAAAATATGCCATTTTTCTTCCTCAGGAATTAGAAGCGATGGCCACGTTCCACTGACTCACCACAGGCCAACTTATCCAGGCCTAACGCACATGTCCTTTCTTCTCCTCCTTCCCTGAGAGAAGTTTGAGTAATGAAGCGCACCGCTTTGTTGTAGACCGGCCTTTAGCTGCCTTGAGTCAATCCTAGCATTTGATTTGGAGCCTGGATCACACCCGTGGGGGGAAAGCAAACCCCGCTAATATCAGCCATGCTCTTGACTATGGAAAGCTTTTTGGCTGCTTCTGCACACCCATGCACACGCACAAAATCTATTTTCTTTGCACCAGCAGAAAAAAAAAAAAAGAGAGCACCCTGGGAGTTTTAGAAAACTTTCAGGGAACACGTCCAAACTTCTCAAGTGGGGAGCTCTAACAGTAGGGAGACAAAATGACAATAGCTCATAGAAAAACGCCCTGCTGTCTGTTCTGCTGGCGTCTCCCCCGCTGAATGGAGTTTGTCTGCTGGTCCGGTGTTATGGCATGATAATGACTCTCCAAATGCCACCTCGCTCCGCTCTGGAGAGGGGGCAAGCAGGTTAATTACCATGACAATGGGGACGCTGAGAGCAGGGCCGGCTCTGGACACCGCATACGAGATGACCGGGATGACTTTGTCTTCACAAATGGAAGGCTTTGATTTCCTAAAACGCAGACAGATGGACGGGGTCACCGCAGCTTTGTCTAAATTATTAGGCGGCCCTTCCGCGCATTTTCCCTCACAGGCGGAGAGCACTCTGGGCGGACGGGCCTTCTGCCCTAACGCACTCCCCCGGGAGCCGCCGCCTTTGTCTCTCTGTTTGACTGTGTGCTTGTTCATGAAGTGAAGAGGCTAATCAGCGGCTGTAGAGCTATTCACAGGGAACCACTGTACAGCATGGGCCCATTTGGTACAATTGTTAAAGTGGCCACAATAGCTCTGTGTTTTGACACACTACACACAGGCCGGCTGAGTGTGCACTCGAGTCATTGATGTGGACGTGAAGTGCGGTGGCGTTCGCTACCAAAATATTGACTTCTGGCCGCAAATTAAACTTCCAGCACCGTGCCCTGGCCTGCATCCTGAACGGCTGAACCTAAAACCGAGGATACAATTAAATTAATTAAATTCAGAGAGCCCTCGAAATGATTTGGAACGGCGGAGCGCCACATTTGTGCAGCGGTAACACAAGCATATCATTATTTTTAAGGGCTTACATCAAATCCGGCCTCATTTATTTACGGCCGACCAGTAGGATAAAGAAGTGCTAACTGACATGCTTGTTATAGCGAGGGGAACGAGAAGTCCATTAAAAGAGTTTTTTGGGACATTTGCAGAGTTTCAGCAGTGTTAGCTGGTTGATTATGAAAACAGTATGCTGTGCCTGGACTCACAGCCAGCGAAAGCCTTTTTCAAACATAAAACTCTGCCGAACGGCTGGGGAACGACGGGTGCCAAGAGCCAATGTTGGCCATCACAGTGGAAAGGAGAGAAACAAGTTTCACAGCGTTATGGTGAAAACAAAGCAGGCTTGCCTATACATTAACTTGTCACAGAAGGTTAAAGATAATAGAAAAGGACGTATTCTTTATCACACATTTTGTTTTAGGGAACAAAGTCGACGGTGCTTTGCCTCAAGATGGAGCTCAATAATAGAACTTAAGAATTAGAAGTAACACCATCCGCTTAGATTAGGACACATTCAGCGATGCGATGATGTTGTAAACATCTGCTAAGCTGGGGTAAAGGGAGGTAACCTATACATTTGCTGATGTAGTAGGAAGCACACAAAGAACAATGGCTCTGCTGTATCCCAGGCAAATGCAAATTGCCAAGGAAACAATTTGAAATTCAAAAGAGCGGAATTTAGAAATCAAACGCAGCAAAAGGGGTCATTTTGCGAAGGCAGTTGATACAAGACACTGATTGTGATTAATACGTACACCGAATGTGAGGCCCGTGTTAAGTAAGCAGAAGGAAAAAAATCAGCATCTTCCAATTAATCACCACAATCACTGCGTGTAACACTGTGATTCACCCAGATTCAGCATGCATTCCTCTGTAAGTACACCAACAATAACAGACTTCCTGTATTTTATTTATACAATGTATATGTCCTACTTTGAGTCCTCACAGGCAAACAGCATTGAAATCCTGGCTTCACGGTCTGTGTGTGAGGAGATGAGAGCTTCTGACAGCCACAGAGAGCATTGTTCAGATTTCTACTTGGCCGGCACATCATCCTCCTTATTCCAGCTCCATAGTGTTCTCAGTCTATACGGCACATCTCCGAGGGCCCTGTCAACAGCTCCGGGAGAGTCTGATAGACTATGTCAGCGCCATCTTTTCAGGGGAGCTGTCAACGCCGGCTTTGTATCAACCTTCTTTGGGACAGGGCAACGAAACACAAACAAGCCCTGCGGGAGGGCGTAGTAGCGTAATGCATCCGACTGGAATTCCAAATGACACGAGTGGGAAAAACAATCACGGTTTGCTTTCATAAATCTACATTTTTAACCTTTTCAAATCGTATTTAATTGCGTGGCAAATTGAGTATCAATGAAAGCAGAAGTAAAGAAAAGAAAATCCTCATGATAGTCAACAGCTCTCGGGGTGATTCTGCAGGCATGACAAAACTAGTCCTGTCGTGACTCGCACACTTTATGTTGCATTATACTCTGATAATGAGGCATGCGCTGTATGTGGCATGTGTCTCATTCGTGAAAGAAGGGAAACCATTCTACCTTGGAGCACTGCTTGTGATTCTGGCACCAAACCAAAGATCCATTATTCTGTAAAAGAGAAGGAAAAATAACATCAGTCATCAGAGAAATCTCCTATCACAATACAGCTTAATACCACTTTCCTTTAAACCTGCAGTAGGCAGAATGTTTTTGGCATCATTGGGCAAAAAAAATCCACAATAACCTTTCAGCATATTGTGATTCAAGTGTTCTGAGAGAAAACTAGACTTCTGCACCTCCTCGTGGCTCTGTTTTCAGGGTTTAAAAAATCGAGCCGGTGACGGGAGACTTTGGCCAATCACAGATCATTTCAGAGAGAGAGCATTCCTATTGGCTGTTCATTCAACAGAGGCAGCTGTCAATCACTCGCAAACTCTGATCAAACGGTCAAACTAGGCAGCGCTGATCAAATATGAATCAATATTATGTTACTGTAATGTCTATTTCCCGCCTCAAATGTTTTCAGAAACATCTTGTAGTGTACTGTTTAGCTGTAAAATAAGAGTGTGCTCCGGCTGGTGGGCGGTGCTTGGTATTTCCTCAACTGATCTCAACATAGCTGCCGGGTCACAAACTTTCGCTGCCTAGTTTGACCGTTTGATCGGAGCATGCGAGTGATTGACAGCTGCTCAGAGACGGCAAGGCTCCAGCTCGGCTCTGATTGGTTGTTTTTCTTTCGTCTGTGAAATCTTGCAGATGCCATTAGGAGCACTGGAGGACACATGATTTTTCAGATTACCTGTCCAATGCACTACTGTCAGGATATAGTGACCGTTTTATAAAAAAAAATGTTTTTTTATAATTTGTTCCTAATCTACCCACTGCTGCTTTAAGTCAAGAAACAACATTGCTTAACAGTAGACACATTTCAAAGAGCCAGCTTTGCATGCTGAGTGCATGTAACCTAAGCAGGAAAGTGGGGTCACCGGCTCTAGGGTCAGGGCAGACCCTCTGGTCAGTTTCAGCAGAGCACGGCGACCTCAGCTTTTCCAAGGAACCCGTTTGATCTCTCAACAGACGTCCCCAAGGTCACCAAGGCGAGAACTGATGTCAGCACTCCTGTGCAGACTGCAGATACTGCCAATTTCCTCTAATTGCCGTGGAAGTGCCACCTTCTGCGCGTCGGCGAGGCAAACATTTGGTCCTAATAGCGCTGCGACATATTTATAAATCCCCTATGTGTAAATACGGGGAGTTGTCGAGCGAAGCGCCGGCGGGGGTAAATGGCTTGTGCAAGTGGTCATTTCCTGGATTCCATTAGGGCGAGGAATTATGCTGTCATCTTCTGCAAACATAATTGTGCTTGGATGGCAAGTGCAAGGCTAGCGCTACGGAATAAATGACCAGTTGGTCAACATGAAAGAGACGGAAATGTTTGGATGTGATGCGTATCTGAAAATGTGACAGTCAGGTCAAACGACACCTGTTTTCTACACCTCCGGTGATAAAAAACAGAAAATCTCAACAGAGGAGTTAAGAGTTGCATTAATGAAATTCATTCTAGTCAATGACCTGAATCCGAGCTTCACTTTTGGATGTTCCCTGCACAATGTAGCAGTGGGATACAGCCAAAGTTTCGGGGTCTGCAGGCAAAAAGTCTGCTTAAGTTCAATGTCAAGTTCAAAGCCTTTTTCCCACAATGTAATCCAGAAGAAATTTCCCATGAGACCTTAGGAGAGAACTTATCATTAAAGGGTTTAATTTGACATCCAGTACCAGTAAGTGCTGTGCTTTTAGTGTCAAGGATAATGGTCAAATGGCTTCAAAGGGATCCATGATTGTGTAGCCGTGTCTTGGGAGAATCTCTTCAACAAAAAAAAACTGCAGATAAGGATGAAAAATATATGAGAGCCAAGGAGACTAGTCATTTCATTTTGTTACCAAATGAAGCAGAAATGAGCGCTAACTTGGCTGAGGAGTGCGTCAGTAAGTTTTCTGCCCTTTTCTGTGTAATAAAAACACCTTTGCTCTGCTTGGCTGATTGATTCAAATACGAATTATACCTCACTAGTGCTGTATTGCGATGAAAATCCTCGCTAACTTGTAGAAAATGATCAATCCAACCGAGCCAAAACCCGCCGTTGGTGACACACCGTAAATAAAACCTTGACATTTACACTGGCGGCCAAGTGCCGTGGGATAATTTACACAGATTGTCACAACTCTAGACCATGTTCTAAATCATCAATCGTGTTTTTGACACCCTTTCTTCGCCCATCCATCAACGGGCGACAGGGCCAAATCCACGGAGGAGCTAATTTTGCTGTGTGACAGCATCCCTGTAGCAGAGAGAAGCTCAGCAGGATGTTGCCCCAGCTGTCCAGGCCTGACCCCACTGTGTCAGGGACCGACAGGGGAATAATTATAGGTCAGGACTTCATCCCTCTGACTCACCATGGCATTCCTCTGCAGTCGGAACATTATGCAGTGCTGAGGACTGTCAAGGACTCCGGTGAATGAATGCTTTCCAGATATCATCCTCCTCCTCCTCCTCCTCCTCCTCCTCCTCCGGTGCGTGATGGGGTCGCAGACAGCGGTGTATGAATGTGTGCCTAAGGTGAACTCGTCTGCTTTGTTAGCGACACCGGTGGAGTCGTGTAAACAGGGGATTTATCACACAGATACATTATTGTCAGCTGAGAAGGCAGAGCAGGTGGCCAGGGGGCGTGTTGTATTGTCTAGACAACTGAGGCGAACATGGACAAAAAAGCCTTTTATCTTTGGAGGATGGCATTCCACCTTTTGAAAATGGAAATCTTTTGTTTCCTCTGATTGGGATTAAATGGATCTCAGTGAGGAATTGTGTTTGAGTTCTATAGTTTTTTCAGCATTAAACTGAAAAAAAAACACTGCCGGTCTATGAGACCTTTTCCGGCCATAACGGGAGACGGGACTTCAAAGGACAGCCTGGTGTCTCTGCGTGTCCTTTGACAAGCCCAGGGGTCCTCAGGCAACACCAAAATAACTGATCCTTAAGGGCACATATGCAGCACTAAAATAAAGGGCCTCAAGATTTAGGCTTCGACTTGAGTGGGTGTGAGGGCTGCGGCCGTTCAGCTCATCAATTATTCACTCCAACTGAATTATTTGACAGCGGCTCTGAAAGTGAGCTAATGTGTCCAGCGTGCACATCCAATGTTAACATAAAAGGGTGTTTCAGAGATCTCAAAACAACACTGGCGTAAAGTTGTCCCCACTTAGGAATGAAGGCTATTTGTCAAATGAGGTAGCTCAGGGTGTAGGCTGAGATTTACAGACGGGACTGTCATGGTTTAAAAGCATTTACAGAGAGGTGAGGCCGAGCTACATAGGCCTCTATTCATCCGCTGTCTTCGCTAATGAAAAACTCCACACATGAGACGAGCACTGGCTGAGGTTCGATTCCCACCGCGGGGTTATTTAATATCAAAGGCGAAAACAAGGGGACACGGAAAAACTACTTTCCAATGTTTTTTCTTCCCCTCACTTAAGACACAAATCTCTCAAGCAAGATGCTTAGGCTTTACTGCGCAGCACATTAATGAATGACTGAATTTAAAGTGTTTTTATTGCTTTGAATGTAATAACAAGACCTCGTGGACACACCTTGTTTTTGGCTTCACAGGTCCCCAACATAAATAATCCACTACAAGGCTGATGCTTTCAGAATACATTATTGCACAGGGCTCCCAGCTCGCTCTTAATATTTTAAAGTGTTCGAGGCTAATATTTATGGTTGGGTGTTCCCCTCTGTCTATTGTACTGGGGTGACAAGTTCCCCAAATGTGGCGTAAAATGTCAATAAATCTGTATTTGGAAACACTATTACATCAATAAATCTACAGTGGCTATAAATCTTGACACCCGATGGACGAACCCATGGGTTTCCTAACGCCATGCTTGTTTCCATTTCACACTAATTCATAATTGCGACAATTAAAACAAAGCCTCTGATTTGTCCTCCGATTCAGCCACATAAAAAGGGGGAAAAGGACACGTGGGTGTTCGCGAAACATCTGCAAGTGCTAAATTCTCCGAGTGTCGTTCCAGTATTCACAGAGTGATCGCATTAAAGCTGATATGAAAAGCAGAGTTTTAAATTTGCAGCTGCGAAATGTGTTAAGAGGACAAAATTGTCTCTTGTACCATGACCAAAATAAGTAGTGGTCCGATTACTAGATTGTAAAATATTAAGAAACAGTAGGCAAAAAAAAGTCTTTGACGTGCAGCCAAGGCGTTTCATTTCCATTCAAATGGAAAGCGTTGTATGTCTTGGTTTTCCTATCGGGTATTAAATGACCCCTGAAGGATGTCCGAGTTGAATTAAGAGGTCTGTCGTCTCAATCACTGGAGTGGAGCTCCAGTCGAGCTGCTGCCTGTCGGCCCCGTTCGCCGTAACAAGATCTGGCAGAGGAAGCAGATCCACCTGTAGGTTGTGCTGACTGAGCATGCTCCGGCCGTTGTGGCAACAGCACATTAGAGCTTATCACATTTAGCACAATTGGGCGCCATGCATTTAGCAGGAAGGTGACCTCAGCGGAGCGGCATCGGTAGCTCGGCGTGCATTCTCTATACTGTGAGGTGTGATGCTGGCATTTATTGGCGGGGCCAGGGGGTAGAGGGCAGGGTTGGAGGGGGGGTTAGGAGAGCCATATGTTTTTGCAGCTGACCAGACCCCCCATTTTCACATGAAAGGCCTGTTTGAGAACACAATGCTACAAGACTAGTCTTCACAGATTATCAACAATTGCCTTCTATTCTTAGACAAGCTTGCTCGTATCACTAGCCACAAAAATGCTTCACTCTTTAGACAAAATACCTCCCTCTCATTCCCCCCCAACCCGCACTGAAAAGAAAGAAAGGGCTGCCTCAGACTCCGAGGCTCTGCAGTCAATTATATATATTAGCTGTTCATTAGAGGTGAGACTTCCATCAGTTATTTGACTTCTCTGTCATCTGGTGACTAATTCAATTCCCCAATCTTTGCAACCCCGGAGCAGCAGCAGTACACCCCTGGATTCCTCTCAAAACAAATCCCCAACGCTGCTTGCCAAGTTGCGAATTAAGAAACGCTGTTTTCAATCTGTGTCCTTTGGATGCACAGCACATTGCTGTTTTCTGATGTTAACCGCACTTAAATGCATTCATCCCTCGCCCCCCAGGTGTACATTCCCCCCTTTAATAAAATTGCTAGAATTAACCACAGTAGGTCTTCAATATGCATTGAGGACTACAACTACACCAGATCGATAAGTGCTTTCAAAGTAAAGTTAATTGGTGACAGAGAAACAAGCGATGCACTCTGCTGATTAATTAAATGACAAATGTACCTTGCTCCACAATGTTTTCCTGGCCATTACGGATTCATTAATGCACCTTGGGGAAAGACAAGCCTTGCAAATGCAAATGAGGAGAGCATAAAAGCAGATAGATAGCTGGTGAAAAGGAGCAGAGAGGGTAGAAGGATCAGTGACCAGTGCTTTTCTCACTGGGAGTCCTGGGAGAGAACAGTGTGTCCAGTGGAGGGTGAAAAACAACTTCTGACAGACCAAATCATACAAAAGAATACAGCTAATTTATAGCAGCTTTAAACAAGGTGCTTTGTGGGGGACACTATAGTGTAAAAATGAGTGTGAGATGCCTTATAAATAAGAAAAGTAGTCATAACAGGAGTTAAGTCCATCACATTTACACTGACTGAATCTCATTTTCCAGCAAGTAATGAATGGAAACTGGCATCCCTCAGTCTCAAAGATATTACAATGTGTTAATTAGATCGATTTTGTGATATGCAGCATGTGGCAACTTTACAATCAACTAAAAACCTTCATGATATGAACCTTCTCTATTAGTCCCATATCCTGCCTGTAACAGTTGCTGTTCTGGTAGAATGGACACAAATGGGACTATCAGTGCGAGTTATGGGTTAGATTCGTACTTTTTAAAAGCACAAGTGGCTTTTTAAAAGCACAAGTGGAATCTGCCACTTGTGCTTTATATGTAATCTGCCACTTGTGCTTTTATTTTGGTGACACTTTAATTGACGTTTAATTGACTTTGCCAGTGACAGAAATCCCAAAGTCTTATTAGTGACCTGCTCCTGTCTATACTCACGATGGGGCTTTAAGAGAAACAGGTTTGTGTGGAAGGATCCCACTGTTCATTCATTAAAATAATCATCTTATTTCTCATTTTTCCACGCCAGAAGTTTGCGCGTCTGTGCCTGTGTCTCACACACACATGCTCGCTCGTACCTGGGAGTGCTTGAAGAAAGCGGAGATGCGAGTGATGTGCAGACTGAGGCATCTCGAGGCGCATCTCGCTCGGTAAATGCTGCCGGTGAAGAAAGAGTCGTCCTGCTTCCTCGCTGCAGACACACTTCCCGGGTGGCTCGAGAGCACCGTAATAATCCACAAACACAGAGTCACGCACGCGTTCAGGCTCCAGGAAAACAACATGATGGTCCTCGCGCGGTTGTGTTGTATTTAATCCCCACTCTCTCCACGGATCGGACAATATACTGCGTTACAGGCTCCGACTGGAGAAACTAAAGAAACTTCAATTATACACCGGGGAGGAGTCACGGGGCTCCGCGCGCGCTGCGATTGGAGGATGGAGAGGTGAGTGACAGGCGCGAGGAGCGTTGAAGCAGGTAGACTGCTGCTGCAGTCCTGCATGCACACTGGTCTAGCTAAAGCATGGGCAGGTTGGTCAGTGGGGTGGATGAGGGTGGATGAATGGAAATCATCTTCTATAGGCAAGGCAAGGCAGCTTTATTTGTGTAGCACATTTCAGCAACAGGGCAATTCAAAGTGCTTTATACAAACATTCAAGAACATTGCGACAAAGTGCAAAAGAACATTAAGACATAATTAAAACAGTTATAAAAACATTAAAGATTAGAAAATAAAAACAAGCTAAAAATAAAAGCTAGTATAGAAGCTAAAATAGAATATAACACACAAGATTAAAAAGCTCTAGTGCAGTATAAGATCATTATCTGGTTTAATAAAAGTAGAGACCGCAGAACTGGACTGATATGATCCACTTTCTTGGTCTATAATCATGTAACTTGTAATATAATATGTATTGGAAGAAGCTGCAGTATAAATACAGAAATAAGTGGTTATCATGTTCTTTGTATTTGAATCTACACAAGCTCACACACAGAACCTTGCACCATGCACAATTTGCACTACTATAATGCACAGTGTTATTATTACTGGGAACATGGTCAGTCTCTATAGGCTATACTCAGACAAACATATGCTATATTGTTTTGTTGTTTAGTTGTGTTTTTTTGCTGTTGTTGTGTCTGTAATATATATATATAGGAGGACGGTCTGCAGGACAGATAATAATGCACTATACTCATTTTTAACAGTCTCTTCTGCACTATAGTCACTTTTTTTAATAGTCGTGTGTCACAGCTGTTACCCTGCACTATATTCAGTTTAACAGTTTTCTTCATCTCCTTGTATTTTTATATCTGGTATATTTTTTTGTACTTTGTACTTTGCACTACTAACTTTCTTACTGCCTTTTTACTAACATGTTTTGCACTATGGAACTGTGATGCTGGAAACTTGAATTTCCCTCGAGGTCAATAAAGTTACTATCTATCTATCTATCTATCTATCTATCTATCTATCTATCTATCTATCTATCTATCCAGAATAACAAAGCTGACTAACTGAATTCAGGAGATATAAAAGCCTTGGCTTTGGCAAACTGGCGATAATAATAATAATATAAAGAGCATCCATCTCTTAACCTGTTTGACAAACACTAAAGCAGATACAAAGGGATATGAATGCAGAGGAAAAAAAAGTCACATTATATTTTTTATTTTGATACTGACTTCTATATCTTTATATCTTCTTTTGCTTATCATAGTGAGAAAACAAATAATGCCTCTGTATTTGTCTTTCTTATTATTTGTTTCCTTGTCCATGCATACTTACAAGCAATCTTGCATTGTCATTCACAATAACAGTACTCCTATATTTGAATCAGAGACCCCCTGACTCCTAAATGCACTCTCCTCACCTCCAGTTTGTAAAGCACATCTTTCTGATATAAAATTAAAAGTCTCAAATCCAATCAGATATAACCCTAATGATGTAATCTTGGTTATTTTTTCAAACTTTAGAGTTTTTTAAAAAAAGAAAGCGCCCTTTGAATAAAAATGTTGATGTCACAAATTTGTGTTAAATGTATATAATGGACATATTACCATAAAGTAGCATTTAATAACAATAATAATAACTATATTTGTATGTCACCTTTCATACATAGACTCCAGCTCAAAGTGCTTTACAGTATGGCCTTAAAAACAACACAGCAGAAATAGAATACAAGGAATAAATAAGTTCATAAAAATAAAATAAAAGATTCAATAAAAAGGTTCAACCGGTACAGGAACATGGAAAAATTGCATATTTCTGCTTATCTATTTATTCATTCATCCTCTTTCCTTCCTCCCTTGCTTCCTTTCATTTATTCATTCATTTTGTTGGCAGTGTACCAGCTCATGACTTCATATGCCCCAACAATATACCCACACACGTCATTCCCAACGGAAAACCAGGTACACACCTGTCTGCTAAGCGGGAGGGTTAGCCCTACCGCCATCTACTGATGACACAACTCATCAGAAATGTGGGGAAGCCAGGTTTTCTGTATCAAACCCTCACATATGGCCTTGGCGAAGCTTGCCAACATCCCAGGGAAGCCCTTTCCCTTTAGCTCTCACCTCCCAGTTTAACAGTAGCTTGGAAAAACAAATCGACTCGGAAAACTATTAAAACCATCCTGACTGAATTCCTCAAGCCTTGGACTCCCAACTTCTGGCCCTGAGGTATGGAGAAAATATGACATGTAGGAAAAGCTTGAAATCCTCGCTATTTATTGGAGTTAAAGAGTGAGTATTTAATTAGAAAGTTCCCTCGAGGGGTTTAACAAGACACTCCTGCTTTTGTCAGCTCATGGAGTACTTCCCTGAACCCCATTACAGCAGCAGCATAATGAAGTTTTATAGGTGTTGCTCTTAAAACTGTGTGCAGAGTGGGAGTGAACACACACTTACACGCCATCATTAGATTTGGCTTGAGTCGCCATCTTGCCGTGGGGCCAATTACGCGTTTTGCCAAATGGTTCGACCCATGCCTCTGCACTGAAACTGTAACATGCCCATATTAGCACATCCTGACCAGCAGACACAGTCTATATGATGGTGGTCAAACAAAAACATCCCATCAGACACAAATGTCCCATGTCATTCATGAATACGGTGAGAGTGAGCAGGCCGCTGTAATGAGAGCATAGTTTTTCAAAAGTATGGCCATTTATCATACAAATCATCTCTCACTAATGATAAGATGGATGTGCAATGATTCCCCTGGTGGTCTCAGACACACAATGTAACTGAGAGATCCCTCGCCACTCTTAAAATATTTAAACACGGATGTCTGTGTACCTTAAAAAACAGCATAATGGCTTAATTTGTTGCCTTATTACAGCCATGTGTGGTGAGGGGTTTTTATAGTGTGCAGTGAAGGAAACACACTGTCTGTGTGCGGTCCTGATGTCTCCTGCAGCCTGTGGGACACGAACCCCTCCGACGCCATGCTTTCATTGACTGGGAAAAGCCTCTGCCAGTGGTGAACTCAGACTGTAAAGCTATATCTTAGAGAGGGAATGTTTGTCTGACTGGATTTCATCTCAAACTCCCTAACGTCACTGCATTATTTCACGCCTATATTTACAATGAGTCACCGTTAACAACATGATGTGTTTACTTATGTAAATAGACCTGCACGTGCACGAACTGGCTCATGATCCAATAAAACATGTACACAACAAAGCTTTTTTATTCCTGCATGGTGCACCCAGTTTTTATGGCTACGTGTGCTTTGTTTAGAAGGTATTGCGCAAATTAAACTCATATTTGAGCACAAACCAGTAGCTCAACACTGCTTTTTAAAATTCTTATTTACAGTCATCTCAAACACTCAACACTATCTCGGTTGGGACCTTTCTTTTCAGGCTCAATTTGCCCCCTTTTAACAAAATAATAACACTTTAAAGGTGCAGTGTGTAGGATTTGGCGGCATCTAGCAGTGAGGTTGCAGATTGCAACCAACTGAAACCTCTCCCGTGTGCAAAGCGTGTAGGAGAACTATAATAGCTGAACGCCAAACGCGCATGGCCCTATCTAGAGCGAGCGTTTGTCCACTACTGTAGAAACATGGCGGTTCCGTGAAGAGGACCCGCTGCGTATGTAGATATAAACAGCTAATTCTAAGCTAATTCTAACAGCTAATTTCTGCCGATAAATTCCCCTCAATATTACACACTGTTCCTTTAAAACAGCCAATCAATATCCCCAGGTTCAGTGTTAACCAGACATTGTATTGCAGCCTCTTTGCTCCCTCTTTCCTTAAAGATGACTGGAGATGCAGGTGTCTGGCTGCCGTCCTAAAGCTGCAAAAAAAATGTGGGTCTCTATCACATGAACTGACAAAAAGGCATCGCAAAAGATAACATGGGGGTATCTGTTTTCAGCCTGCATGCTCCTGAGAAAGAAAGAAGGCGTATGGCGATCAAACACTTCTTGTATCTTTGATGCTTAAAGGTGCAGGTGGAACTCACAGTTCACACCTTTGATGAGAGGCCACCCGGATCAGAGGAGACCACCGCCTTTTGTTGTGAACGCTAGCAAACAAAAGAGAAGGAGATTAGCTCAGATGGAGGTAGTGTTTCAACACGGATAACTTTAGTGTTATGAACCGGAAGTGCAGTAACAATGTTAGCATTTTAATCATGGGCACGAGTATGTTAAGAAAGGGGCTCACGGAATAAATAGGCACATAGATCTTTCTAATATGTATTTTTTTTTTCTTCATAGTATTGTTTCACCTGCTACAGAACAGGTTGACACCCGTTGATAGATGAGACAGAAAGTTCAAAGCTCTCCCATTCAATGACAGACAAAGCTGTGAGTCTATAATTCCACCACACCTGACATTATCGTTGCTTAATCTGCACAAGCTATGATTTAATATAATTTCCAGAGTGATACTAATAATAACAAAATAGCTCCAGGGCAAATCAGCAGCCAAATAACAAACATGAGGTCTATCTCTAGGCTACAACAATGACATCATTGTAATTGATACCATCCACCAGGTAGAGGCAGAAAACACAGGCGTCAATACACACCTAGAGGTTCATTAAACACCTTTCATCACATGCCAAGTTAAGAAATCACTGTTCTTGAAGTCACATGGAAAAAAAAAAATCAATTTAAAAAATGCATCTTGTTTATTGATCCTCTTTTGTTCCTTTAACCAAATCAAATAATGGCGAGACACTGGCTTCAATGGAGGCGGTATATTAAAATGTTCAGTCAGCGTCTGTCATTTTTATGTGAGATAACCAGAGCGAGTTGATTTGAATTGCAAGCATGTTAATTATTCCACTCCATCAGCAGATTATTTTTCTTTTAGTATTGATATGTGAGCCACAGGGAGAATAATTTAAAAAGAAATGCATCTCTTGCGGATGAGAGGGGCTAGTATTGATCTACAGTGTGCTTCATAATTTGGATTTGGATGTGTTTTCTATACATCGTCTCTGATTTGATTGTCAATTACTTGATGCTGGACAGTGCTATCCTTTCAGGTGAACCATGAGTGGATGGAAACTAACCAAATATATGTGTAAAATATCTTTAAATAGGGTGTATCATTGATAAAAACCTCTTTTGTCTATTCATAATTTCAAGTCCATTCACTCCTAGTGTGTTCACATTCCATGTAAAAATATTTATCTTGTGTATGAGGTTGGAAAAACCGACTTCTAAATAGATGCCTGCATGAAATATGTTCCTTCTTTCACCACGACCCAAAACAATGCGGCGTTGTGCAACGGTGGACGATGATAGCCCAGTTTTATGCAAGCTGTTATTCACATAGAAACCACCCACAGTTACATTTTGGTTTCAGTTTAGACAGTGATGGTTGACTGACAGCTGAGCATCCCTCGGTGGTTGTTAGCAGGCCGGAAGATCATAAATGCACCTTTTTTTTTTTTACAAAATGTGCTGGTGTTTATTTTCAGATTGGATGTAATGAATAGACACAGAGGAGACGAGGAGGGAGGGAGGGGAGTTATGAAACAGTGCTCATTTCAACTCTTCTATTCACAGCATAAAGACAAAAAAAAAAAACATGTTATCCAAATGGGGATGACCTCAATGCTGCTTAGTAGGTGGTGTACAGTTTTGTACCACTAGATGGCAATGTGTCCACAGACAAATTGTATGACTTTCTTTGACACCTCTCCCCCTCTCTCTTTCTTTTTCTCACAATATTTTCCAGGAGATGATCCAGCATTAATACCCAACAATGGGGAATTTATCAGGGGGATTTTGTTCTCTCGTCTGAGGCAAACAATTATCAGAGATGATGGAAAATAGAACACATTTCGAAACTCAATGTAATCTCTCTTTCTCTGTGTCTGTCACACACACATTGATGCGTTCAAATAACACATTCAAATGGGTTTACACATACACACCACTCTTACATAGCGAAGCGGGATTTATTTGTGTTGTATAACCTAATTTGGTAGGGAAATGTTAACAGACGCTAATGCTCTCTGAATCGTTTTTATTTTACATATCAGATCACGGGGTGCTTGACATCTCCATGTGAATGACTTTTATGTGTGATAACAGTTTGTTCTTTCCTGCGTGTTATACAACCCCGTCACTCTCAGCCACATGTAAATCTCCACGCCTCTCGTTGTCATCATCACTTATTTCCAGCGGGAACAACGAGAACCCATGACAGCCTCGTTCAAAATGTCATTTCCTGAACCTGGAGGTCAGCGGGGTGATTATGTAGAGTGACATGTCACAGTGTAGTAAACGGTGTCTAGCTGAGTGGAGGCCCATTACGCAGCATTATGTTGCTATGACAAAGCAGGAGGCTGAAATCAGTGATCCACTGCACACAGCAGACGTGCCCATCCCCCAGCCTCTGAGCTAACAATACAGTGTCACTGGGAGATCACAGCTCCTGTGAGATTCTCCTGGCTCGGAAATCATACGGCAGGAATGTTTTATAACGCCCTCGGGTTGTAAAATGAAAGCTAACCCCGCCCTATATTTTCAGCAAAGCTCACCAGCCTGGTTTCTATGGATCTATTTTGAGGTAGCTCAACACTAACCTCCATGAATAGGTTGGGCTGTAGATGAACAAATAACATATCATTTGTTGAAGATTTGGAGATATCTGAGTTGACACATAATCGCACGGTCCATTTGGCTTCCCAATTAAAAGCTAATGTAGCACATTTCACAAAAGTGAAAGGTGTTATTATCAGTAAAACAGGGATGATTTTAGATGTAAATATTTGGGTATAAAGGATTTATTACACAACTCCACCGTCATGCCATCCAGTTAAATCACTATATTAATACAATGTGATACCTAGCAGGAATGTTTTTCATAATGCATATTAACATCTCAAGATTGCAACTCATACAATGGTCTCCATGGAAACCCATCTGTGACGTCTGTGCTGTTAGACCTTCATTCAACTTCTACATCAGCGTTAACCATTCTGAACACATTGTCTGGATATGTCCAAATTACATAATGTAAAGCAGTATTTCCCAAACTTTTTTTCCGGGACTCACTTTTTAAGAATGCCAAACCATCGCGACCTAATTCACAATACACCTATAAATACAGATAATAAATCGTGAGGAGGTTGAATTTGTGCATAAATGAACATTCCTGACCATTTTAACTGCCATTTGCACATCATCTTACATTATTTAATTTATTATTGAATAGATAAGCCAGCCATCTTGAAGAGATATATGTGCTGTACACGATTTGACTGTTATCAGGCCATTACATTGGCGTTATCTGTCACTATAAGCACTGTAGATGTGGGTCAATAGGGGCCTACTACGCTTACTACTTTGTAAAAGTGAAAGTGAAACTTAAAAGCAACACGTTCTAACATGTTGTTAAACTGAATGAAACATCACCTTTTGAACACAAACTAAAAGGCTTCTTTAGGTTTAGGCAACATAACTACAACTTCTATAGGTTTAGGCAAAAAAAAAAACCACATTGTTAAGTTTAGGGGAAAACATTGTGTTTTGGGTTAACATAACTACAAACAACTACACATAGTTGGTTTCACATGGGATGCAAACTCCAGTCTCCTAGGTGTAAGTCCTGTGTATTGTGTCCTATCCATCGTCCCTGACCTCTACCCTAGATGGAGTTTCACACTGTCTATAGTACAGCGCCTGACATCTGCTTCTGCTGCTGTTATAATTACTGCGGTCGCTAGAGGTCGCTGTCGTGTTCTTTTATACCTTCGGTATATTTCGGTGATTTACCATCTGAATAGATGTTGACCCACATCTATGGGGCTTATCGCGACTGATAACGCCTATTTAATAGCCTGACAACAGTCACAGCTACTCTAGATCATAGAACTGATACAAAAAAGTGGCCTGACTTTTCTGACAAACGTGAGCATAACTATGCTTACTGTATTGGTTAAAGGAATAGTTCGACAATTTGGGAAAAATACGCTTTCTTGCTGACAGTTAGACGAGAAGATTAATACCGCCGTTAGGCTTTATTGAGAATAGTACCACTCTTCTCATCTAACTCTCTGTAAGTTTGTGAATATGCATGTTTCCTAAAATTAATATACTATGACGCACTATTCTTTTGATATCTAAGAGCCTTTTTCATTTAACGCATTTACTTGGATCTAATACTGAAAAAGGAAAACATACCGGTAAACTGAAGAACATGAAGCTTCTGAGTAATCTACAGCCTGAGTGGGGATTTCAAAATTGTGTTACTGAAAGATTTAAATGTCACTGTAAGAAAGCATCGTAAAGTCAATGACTGCCATTGTGCCGGAGGGGGAGGAAAGGGAAGGCGAGTCTGTTGGATGCCCAGGTCACCAACCCTTGACCTCTGTCCTCGACCCTTGAATCTATGACATCTGTCTGCTTTTTCCCGCCTTCTCTCCCTCCCCCTGTTCTGTCAAAGGAATTTGATTATGGCGGGGGGGAAGAGGAATGTGGCTTCCTAGAGTGACGCGTTTTTTTTAAACACTCAGATGCTCTTGAGAAAATTATCTTGAGCTCAGTGGGCAAGAGTGATATCCTATATTAGCAGCATGTTTATATAGGAGCTTAGGTATACAGTATAGTTCATTGGAGCTCCACTTAGTCAACTGCTATCCCTACATCTACTTTTCTTTGCTTATGTGAAGCCAAAGCATTTGCACCTGGAAACACAGATGCTTTTTTTCTTTCATTCTGCTTTGCTTTGTCTGGAAAATAGGTCTGTAGGCTATGACATAACAGTGTAGCACAGAAAGCCTCCTGCATCTCTTGCCTGTGTGGCTGGTTGCAGTGGGGGAGGGGAGGAAGACAGTGGGGGAGGTGTTGTACAGTGAGCAGGCCTACACAAGGCTCGCCTTTTCTCTCTAATGCCACAAGCTCATATGCGCACACACACACATAGTGAAAGCCTTTTCCTCCAGACTGCCTCTGACAGCCCAGCCCCCATGCTCCTATTCTCTTTACAGTGTAAATAAAGCAGCAGGGCTTAGGGAACTAAATCCAATATGTCAATGGACACCATGAGCACAAAGAGGAATAGATACCCGACTGGATATTCCCCTGCTACAAACTGAGCTTTCCACGCGCTTCCCCAGCCTAATAACGACACAACAAGAGTCGTGTGACTCGCAGCACCCTTCCCCCACCCGTACATATTACCATTGCTCCTCAGTGCTGTCTAGAAAGGTCATGTGACCCTCATCAGCTTCCAGGGTTGGGGGAGGGGAGGCAGATTGAACCTGTTCTTTGTTAGGAGGTCAGCCCCAGCTCTATGGCAGGAAGCGCGCCTACCATACAGCATGTAATAGAAGAGCAGAAGAGGCAGAAGGCAGTGTGGGGGATTAGAGACTTGAGTTTTTGAGCATTCATGCAACAGAGAGCAAGCAAGCAAGACTCACATAGCGCAGTGCTGAGGCTTGCTTGACAAATGCGGCTCCAGCGGTTTTAAAATGGCACAAGGCTGATGTAACAGAAAGAAAAATAAGTAACCAATTTTAGGCCTGGTCTCTGTTTTTATTAGCGCTGGCTCAGATGTCTGCATACAGTTTATATAGGCATGATATTATTACTGTTTTTGAGGGTAGAGGTAGTTGACAGTTCCAAGGATTTACAGCTGGAGAAATATTCAAGCAGGAATATATGGTTATTTAAATAAATTAAAATAAATATGGGGGGCAGTGTTCCTTGAGGCGAAAAACACAGCAGAGATGCACAACAAACTTAAAGGATTCCAGTGCATCTCTGCTATTTGCAGATGACGTTGTCCTTCAGACTGTAACCTCAGGCAGTTTGCAGCAGAGTGTGACGGGGTTGGGATGTGGATATCCCAGGGGATGGTTGTTTTCTAGAAAAAAGTGGAATGATCCATGGGGGGTTGGGGAGCTGCGGTAAGGGATCCAGGCTTCTTATTTATGAGTTCAGATAGTGGGATACAATACAGTATAATACAGTATACAGTATAATACAGTCTGTTTATCAGACTTTGTTTGTAAAGATAGAGCTGAGCTATAAAACAAAGCTTCCACTTTGCTGCTCAATCTTCATATCTCAAACTCCATCTTGTTACAACAGAAATGCCATACAATCAAATACAAGTGCCCTGAAGTAAATGCTACTTTAGAGATCAAATGCTCAAAATGTTTTTTTGTTGTTGTTGAAATAGTCAGAGGTGATTTAGCTTGGTAGTTTGTAGTATTAAGCAAATTTCATTTCATATATGCACTACGACATCAAGGTAGGACTGTTGAATTTAAAGGGCCTCTAGTTGTGTGGTTGCAGATTGCAACCAATTGAGTACCCCTCCTCTCGCTCCTCCCTTTCCAAGACTGCGGTAACGTGAGCTCCCTAGTGCAAAACCTTGGTAACGCTGTTCACATCGCTCAGAGGCCATCCTTACCATAATAACACCACTTTAGGAGCAACGGAAGTCAGACGACGGCTAGCGGTACAACAGTTTTGCACCCTGCGGCTCACGTTACCGCTCTTTCACAAGCATTTCGGAGAACTACGGTGGCCTTCAGGTGATGTGAAAATGTGATTGGTTTGCCTGTTCTGGGCTACTGATGAAACATGGCGAAATCCGTGAAGAGGACCCGCTCCCTATGTAGATATGAAGGACTCATTCTAAGCTAACGAAAACAACAATTTTTAGTTTCAGGTGATTATACAATTATGAAAACATAGTTATGAATATTATCATCCATTTCTGTTATAGATGTCTCAAAATATTACACACTGTACCTTTAAAGATAATACTTCCAATTGACTTCTGAACTAAATTAGTCAACATCCTATCCAGTATGAGGCTCATGTTCATCAGTATTTTGCAGTTCAACCAGTTCAACTCCTACACTCTACTGCATCACAGCAAAAATTGTGACATGATCTTAAGAACACTTTGCAATAAGTGTGTTAAATACATCATCTCATATAAATTTAATAGCAATACACAAAATACGTCAATTACATTTTAAATGATCACCATCAAACCAAGACAGAAAGAAGGAAGAACCACCTTACGGTGAGAAACATTGAGGAACACACAGCATGTTGCAAAATGCAGATGGGTCATATTTGAATACAGGATGTATGAGTGTAGAAATTTCTGGAAATGAGATTCCTCACTTCCTCCCTGAAATCTATACAACAATTTACTGTGAAGAAAGGGCTCTGAAACTGTTATTTGGCAGGCTGGAGGGCTGAGCTCATATATCCATTTATCTGCTCTCATCAAATATGGATTGCTCTGGAGAACAGCTCTGACAGGATTCTCTCTGTAACATATGGTCCTATACAACATCTGCACATCAGAGACTGACTGACATCTGCATGTCCTCTGTGAACTGTGTGGGTTTATTTTCATTGTCTCTCTTTCACAATGTAATGTAACCGCCTCCTGTGATGATTATGGTCCAAATAAAAATCTGAGCAGAAGCCATGAGGTGCACTAATATTTAACAATATAAAGGTTTAATATTCCATGCAGGAAATCAAGAGGGTTGGTGATATTCAATATTTGTCTCATTGCCATCAAATCCCATGAACAGACCAAAAACAACAATGCTTTTGTCCTACTAGTTATACCTGTGAAGCCAAAGCCTGATGTAGTTTATTCCTCTGTGCCACAGACCTGCATTGTTATCCAAAAGCTTATAAAAATACATCGGTGACCCACATAGTTGAATAGGGTGACATGTTCCTTCATTATGATGAACGTAGGCACTGTAGTTTATTTTAAATCAATCCCCCATACGCCATCTTGCTGCCGTAAATACTCAGTGGAGCACCAAATTTATATCACTCTGCAGCTGAAAATCATCTCCAATAAATACAGCAAATACTCCTGTTTGAGAAGTGTGGCTAAATAACACTCCAAAGTTGGGCTAAATTTTGGCAAGGAAAAACTGGCATGGCCATTTTTAAAGGGGTCCCTTGACCTCTGACCTCGAGATATGTGAATGAAAATTCTGTGGGTCCCAACGAGTCTCCACTTCACAGACATACCCACTTTATGATAATCACGTGCAATTTTTGGCATGCAGTATAAATGTGTTATTTTCACCTACTCTAAAAGGTTGTATCTGAATATTTCTGCATATTGGGGTCCATAACCAGTCTTAGAATTACATAAATTGGGTATCACTGTAAAGCTGAGACCCTTGTGGATCCAATGATTCCTATTGTATTCATGTGTGATGATGTTAGTCCCCATAGTAGCTCTTTTATTGTATTGAGACCATTTTTTGAAACTTGACCTGACTGTATAAAATGACCTGTTGTAACCTTTAGGATAATCACAATGTCGTGAAACTTTACAGCCACAAACTAAAGACCAATGGCATTCAGAAGATGGATGGTCACCAATGGATTTTCTATGATTGTTAAGTTGAACAAAGTGGCAAAGGCTGGAGACTCTGTACAGTAAACAATGGATGTGAGGTAACCAGAATTAGGTTGAGAGAGCCAGGAAATTACACCAAAACTGGACTTTATTTAGATGCGTTTCCCTTTTAACGTCATCAAGTGGTATTTCTATATCAAGTACACAAACAAAGGGAGATGCTTGACATAAACCAGCATAAATCAATCAATCATCTCAGTTATTAAAGCAAAGTCAGATAATATTGAACAAACAAACAGTAATTGGTTATAAAGTGAACCGAGAAATGAAGAACTCACTTTAAATGACACAGATGGCAAACAGAGAAATGTTCTTCTCCTCCCCTCCTTCCTTTAGGGAGTACTGATTGCGTGCTGATTGGGCTCACCTGTGCCTAGTTCAGAGTCACCTATTGCACAGGTGAGCCTGTGGCTGCTCTCAGAGCTCATTAGGATGTAGGCAGATATGATACAGTTTCTAACAGTGGTGTTCCCTAGGGTCTTGGTGTCTTAATGTGGTATTTTGGAGGGCTTATTAGAAAATGTTATCAATTCTTGAGTGGTAAAAGAAATAGTTTAATTTAGCACAAAATCTGTGTAACAAATGGTATCAACCAAAAAATTGCTGCAACAACTTATGAGACATAATAAAGCATGGGAATGGCCATCATATATATCCCTTTATTATGTTAAGCGTCTTTGAGATTCTGAAAAGCGCTATATAAATCTAATCTATTATTATTATTATTATATACTTCTATCATAATGTTCTGTGCTCTTGTACGCTTTTACAGTTTATTTTAAATAATTAATTAATGTTTATTCTGATTTATGACTAGAACAACTTGACACACAATGCTGAGCTGCGTCTCAAATTAATCTTCAGGTTCCCCGCTTTCAGATTATTCAAGATTCAAGATTTACTTTATTGTCATTTCACTGAGTATTTGCATACACAGAAGGAAACTAAATATTGTTTCTCCCAGCTCCTGTCAGTGCATTAAAAAGGATAGAATGAATAAGTATTAAAATTAACAATACCTAAAAATAACAATAAAAAATAAAATAAGTAAACGTTTCAGACACAATTTTACACAATTTGCAGTCGTGTTTAGCAGCCGAGAAAAGTGCATTTATGTCCATAGTAAAGTGCTGTTTGCATTACTGTTCCAAAAATTGTCTTTGACACATGTGACTAGCTTTAAAAACTAAAAATAAAAGTGATGATGTCACATTGAAGTGATGATGTTCACCACTTCAATGTGACATCTACTGTTGACCTGCTATCTCCTCCAAAAACACCCCCTAAAAAAAAAAAAAAAAAAAAAAAGGTCTGTTGTGAGTCTAAGAGGGTTAATAAATATTTTTTTAAACAACATCACATGCTCACATTATAACTTGTCGACTATGTAACTAAAAACATACAGTAAAACACAATGCAGCTGAAGCTAGAGCAGGCTTTTGGAATGAAATATATCAATGCGCAACTATTACCGTGTGTACGGTAACCAAAGGAATGTGTCACACCAGTGTAGAGCCGTAATGATGTCAACTTGTTATTTACTTTCCAAATCTGAATGACTGAGCAAGGCGAAAGGAGAATTAATCAACCGCTGTGTGACCGGGCAGGCGAAAAAGAGAGGAGTGTGTGGGGGAAGGGTAGTCTCTGGCTCAGAGAGGCCAGATAGGCAACACACTACTAGACTGTAAGAGCCTGTGTGAGACTCAGCTCACATGCTTGTACTAAAAACAGAATATATATAAGTAGTAATTCACTTTAGCGCGGTTTTTCGACAGTGTACTATTTTAAGGGTATACATTGGGCAACCAAAATGTGTATTTTAGATGGGAAAAAAAGCCCCATTTTAGGTGCACATTTAAGCTATAGGAAACATACAGTAGCTCTGTGGTAACAGCTCAGTGTTGTCGACAGTGTTATCTTTTAATGTAAGCTAGTTTAATGTTAGCTAGTAGTTTACAAACTGATACGTTTGTCTCTTAAATGTCCCATATTACGCTCATTTTCAGGTTCATACTTGTATTTTGTGTTTCTACTAGAATATGTTTACATGCTGTAATGTTAAAAAAAACACGTTATTTAGCCTGAATATGCCTGTATTTACCCTCTGTCTGAAACTCTCCGTTTTAGCGCATTTCGACGGAATTGCGTTGCTAGGCAACAGCTTGGGTTCCATGTGTACTTCCACACACATGGAACCACTTGCAACCAGTAATAAACTGGGACACATTTAGAATATTTACATTTAAAACTGTGTAAAGAGTCTAAATATTGTATATTTGTGACATCACAAATGGACAGAAATCTTAACGGCTTGTTTCAAACGCAGTTTCTGAATACGGGCTGTGTGTATTTATCTGTGGATTGAGTGTTTCGATACTTTCACAGTATTTATATAGAACTTAAACCTGCTTTTTAATAAAAAAACATGAAAATCTCACTTTTTTATAATATGTCCCCTTTAATGTAAGCTAGCTAACGTTAATAGTAGATGTTTACAAACAACAGTTTGTCTGTTATTGTAAGCTAAGCTAACGGTAGTAGTTTACGAACTGAGCAGCATAGGTTTCTCTCTTATTGTAGGCTAGCTAATGTTAGTAGTTGACAAACTGAGCAGCATAGGTTTATCTCTTATTGTAGGCTAGCTAATGTTAGTAGTTGACAAACTGAGCAGCATAGCTTTATCTCTTATTGTAGGCTAGCTAATGTTAGTAGTTGACAAACTGAGCAGCATAGCTTTCTCTCTTATTGTAGGTTAGCTAACTGCTGGCAGTTAGATGTTTACAAACTGACATTCTAGAACGTAACCCAGGCAACCGTGTACAGTGAGATGATATACACGACGTGAACTATCAGTATTTAATTGTTTTATTGTAATAATTCACATGTTTGGTAGTGTTTTCAGTATTCAGGTTTAAGGTCATTTCAGCCTTCACCCACCACCACCTCCCTCTCTCTCTCGCTCTCTCTCTCTCTCTGTTTCTCTATTCTCTCTATTCTCTGTCTACGTCTCTCTCTCTCTCCCGCTGCCGATCAGCGCCTGCTGCTGCTGCTGCTGTCTCTCACGTTCCTGCTTCTTTCTCACTGAACGCTTGAAACTCCACACAGAGAGAAACTAGCCTGCAGCCTGCAGCCACACAACACACACAACAAACTCGGGTTTATTCCAACTTAACCGCACAGTTGTGTGAGCGATTATTGTGCTTTGTTAGTCGACTGACTGTGAGTCACACACACACACGGAGAGCAGGCGGTCGGTCGGTCGGAACTTGAAATATGACGATAAGCAAAATGGGAGGAAAGTCGCTGCTAGCTTGCTGAAGTTGGAGGTTTCTCCTTGTGGAAGAGGAAGAGGTGGCGGCGGACACCACGAGTTCACTCTCACAATCAAAAGGTAAGCCAGTGGAGCTAAAGTGGCTCGGTTTTGGGGGCTGCAGTGTGTTGTGTTGTGTGTGTGGGTTATACACTGAAGAGGATATAATGGCATTCAGAAAATTGGTGATTATTATGGCGTTTGATTAGGAGGTTTGCCGGTACAGAGCTTAGTCACCCCTCTGGCTCCACACGTGTGTTGAAATTCCTGCTTGTGTCTTTTTAATTTTCTCTCTTTCTTGTATCCAAACAACCTACTTTTCTGAGTTTTTTTCTCACACCTTTAGAAGCTGTGGACTACTTCACAAAAATACAAGTTTTTAGAGGTTTATTGTTGTCCTATTTTGGTGAATTATTATTCCCTTTATAGTATAGTACAATAGAAAAACCCTCCACCACATTAAGTTGCACCAGGCATTTTGTTCATCTGAAATATGATATATAATATTATAATATATTGCCTTGCAGACTTAGGAAACGCCTGTGTGTTGTCTCAACTGTACTACCACCTAGTTTTCATGTTACTGTATATCTAACTACAATGTTAAGCTGTTTCCTGACTCTGTGTCAGCTTTAGACTACTTCACAAAATACAAGTTTTAGAGGGTTGATTGTTGTCCTAATTTTGGTGAATTATTAGGACATCTTTGCCTTTGCACAATAGAAAACCCTCAACCACATTAAGTTGCACCAGTCATTTTGTTCAAGCTGAAATATGATATATAATAATATAATATATTGCCTTGCAGACTTAGGAAACGCCTGTGTGTTGTCTCAACTGCACTACCACCTAGTTTTCAAGGGGACAGTTCATGTTGCTGTATAACTACAATGTGAAGCTGTTTCCTGACTGTGTGTCAGCTGTAGACTACTTAACAAAATATAAGTTTTAGAGGTTGATTGTTGTCCTAATTTTGGTGAATTATTAGGACATCTTTGCCTATATAATAGCACAAACAATAGAAAACCCTCCACCACATTAAGTTGCACCAGTGCAGTCATTTTTGTTCAAGCTGAAATATGATATAATATTATAATATTTTGCTTTGCAGACTTTAGGAAATGCCTGTGTGTGTCTCAACTGTACTACCACCAGTTTTCAAGGGGACAGTTCATGTTACTGTATAACTAAAATGTTAAGCTGTTTCCTGACTCTGTTGTCAGCTGTAGCTGCTTTTAAAGCACCACAGTTTATCAAAAAGAAACCCCCTCTAAATGTGAAGCTAGGACATGGTGATTTCACATGTCCACAGAACACTTAATAAAACAAGTCTGGTGACCTATAAATTCTTCTTATTTCCCAGTTAGTAGCCCTGCCTGGCTGTTCCCTGTAGTCTTGGGATAATGGGATACAGCAGCGTGTACAGACACAGTTAAGATGTCTCGCCTAGCCTCTGAGCATCAAAGTGTTTATTATCTCCATTAAAGCAAGACATGAGAAGGACTCAGATGGAAATAACTGCTGTTTGAATGCTGTCTTAACCTGATTCTACTTCAATGGCTCAAATAATTAATGTCAAAGTGATGCCCCCGTTTTCTTCTTGACCTAGAGGCTGTTGTGTGTTCACAATAACAGTCAATGTTGTTTGGCCTACTGAAATCAGAAGGAGGCATTTTAACAAAGAAGTTGCATTGGAGAGAACGTCTTTGAGAAGACACTGACTGGACTTGATTTGACATTTTGGCGGTTGCTGCCAGCTTGTTGTTGTTTTTTTTAATAGTAATTGTTCATAAGCAGGATGACACCTACTACTCTTCACTAATATCATCACAACAGAGACACAACAACTGGCGTGATCATGGGATTTAACAGGAAGAAAGAATATACCAGTCTTTATGGGCTGGGCCTAGTTAGTCTAGCCTAGTCTTTCTCTGGATTCATGACAATATGATTATGTGATAGGGCTGTCACTTTTTCAAATGATCAAGGTTATTAACCAATAAATAATCAACACGTAAAGCGTTCAAACAAGTTTGGACTCAACCCAAATAAACACATTCCAAATGAAGTTGTCAAATTGACATTGTTTTGTTCTGTTGTTGACGTTGTAAACCAATCATGACTTCAGATTTGTTGTCTTGGTAATGTTATTATAAGGCAGTTCGCAAAACAGCCTTACCTTTATCCAATATTTCCAATATTTTCTCGAGTAAGCGATCAGTTGTTTGGTCTATAAAATGTCAGAAAATGGTGAAACATGTCGATCAGTGTTTCCCAAGGCCTGAGATGATGTCCTCAAATGTCTTGTTTTGTCCACAACTGAAAGATATTCAGTTTACTGTCTTAGAGGAGTAAAGAAACCAGAAAATATTCACATTTAAGAAGCGGGAATCAGAGAATTTTGACTTTTTTTGTGTTAAAAGAATGACTCAAACCGATTAAACGATGATCAAAATAGTTGGCGTTTGATTTAATAGATGACAACTAATCGATTAATCGTTGCAGCTCTATTGTCATGATTATTCATTCAGCATAACTCGCTAGTTTACTTAATTTTTTTTGCGTTAATAAAGACGTAGCTTAGTTTACCGAGGACACAGGGTGTGCTATAGATGAGAGCCCCCCCTGGAGTGAGAGGCCCGTTGCACTTTCACGCTGTATAGTTAGTATTTTAGCATTAAATCTTTGAAAAATCTAGTCGGTGGATTGAGTAATGATTATATTTATGACTAAAGACTGACTGGCCTATTTTGGGTCCGACGTGATGCATAAAAGTGGCACACAGTTTGACGATTGCATGTCATTTATGCTTTTATTTTCATACCTGTTTCAATCGCAAAGTTTTCTCGTTAACTTTGCAGTAGTGATTTCAACCACATTGCCTTGCCCTAATAATGTATTTACCAGTTCTGTCACCAGCGTCAAGGACTGGCAGTGAACTCTAATTGCGGTGGTTACGAAAACAGGTTTAGTGCCACCTATTTGAAGAACAAAAGGAGTTTTATTATGTCATAATTGCATGTGTGACACTACTTTACGTACCACCATTGATCGCTAAATATGTGCCTACAGTCATTACTACCTCTCATTTATAGCTCTGGAAGGTGGTCTAATTTTTACAGAGTGAGTAGCGATACGTTTTCTCCAAGTTTCATAGACTTTCCTAGTTAACATTTTGTTCTGAGGGGCTTTTATTGTCTTTCTTTTCTAATTTGGTATTTCAGAAGACAGACACAGTTACCTTTGTACTGAGTCCTCAGAGGGCATGAATTGATAATGTTGTTGCCTACAGGTTATTGTCTGTCTGCCTCTTGTTCAGTGAGTGGCAGGATTTGAGATGAAAACCTATTGTCTTTGGTTTCAGTGCTGTATGATCTGACAAACGTGGATGGCCTACCATATGTGAATAATCATAATTCATTCATCTGACGGCTTGTAGTCAGTCCTCGTTGTGCTCTAAATAGATTTGATAAGTCATTTAAATGTAATTACGCTCGGACTCAGTGAATTGAGGCACAGAAGGGGCAACTGCAAATCCAACGCTACATTGTGTTAGACTGTGTTCAAAACAGAAATGTATCCCCTGCTCATAAGTAGGGCAAGGAAGTCCCTGAGAAAGCTCATGTCAGCCTTGTGGTGCAGCAGATCTCTGTATCGGGCTGTCCAAATATTTCTGTAGCAGTATTTATTTATGATAGGCCATGGGGGGAGGTGAGCCATTCTCTCCCTCCAAAAGAGTCATACAGTGTGCATGGGCCACCAGCCAACTGGCAGACTAGTAGTTCCTCTGATATAACGCCCATACAAGTTCTGGCTGGTTCATGCCTATAGTTATTCATCTGGATCATTAGGGTGGCTCTGTTTATAGTTGTGTGAACTTGTATCTGTTGACTCTGTCCTTGTGCGTATGTAAATTAAAACAAGTACAAGGAAGCTACATGCCTTTAAGGGTGTGTTAAATGTTAAAGTGTTTGTGCACTGTATTGGCAGCTAATAACTTTCTATTTCTGTTTTGTCTGAACCCGTCATAGCTAATGATTCCTTAATAGTACATACATGGTCACACCTCTCTGTGTGAGGTTATGCTCAGTCAATGGACAAACATTTTGTTTACAAGGTCAGTAAGTGCAAACAGGTTGAGCTGCTCGGTTATGGCAAAATTCATAATCACGATTATATTTTGAGATCACGATTATTGAACGCGATTACTCACTAACTTTGGAAAATAAATGGTACATTTTAAAGTTAAATGCATTAATCTGGTGCACCAAGTCCACAGCCCCGGGAAGCGGCGAGGGCTGCTGTAAAGCTTACGGCTGGAGCCGCGAGCCACCTTCACCCTGGGCCTTTCCAAGCCGACCTAGAGCTGAACCCCCCCCCCCCAAACAAGCATAATTGTGAAATGGCACAATAATCGTTTAATCTCGATTATCTCGATTCATGATCGTTGGAAGCCAAAATCATAATTGAAAATAAAATTTGATTAATCGCACAGCCTGACAAACAGGTAATTTCTTAATACTGACAACAAGTCAGTCCTCTGAAGTAGGCCGATAACCTTTAACTAGTTTTTCAGGAGGAATGCGTCTGGAGCATTGTTACTGCTGGTGGATGACTGTAAAGGAAGTTGTGCAAGCACATGCATGCCAGACTTCTTTACTGAAAGGGAATATTGTTTTTTTTCCACTTAGTCCATCTTTTCACCCCCTCCTGATTCAGCCATGGTTTCTTGTCAGATGCTTTGTATATTGTGTAACAGTGAAGTAGAAGACAAGTATCTAGAGATCTAAAAAAAATATTACTGTAACATGAATTTGTACATCCTTTTGTACTGATGATTCAGTCAGGAGAGTTTCATGCCCCTACAAGCCATGGAAGTGCTCCTACTATCAGTCACCTAACATTGTCTATGGAGAAGATAAATGGGGCTTTTGCTTTCCCACATAGCACCTCTATAACAGCGCATGTCTTTAATTTCTTTGCCATGATACTTCTGTCAATATTGCAACATTTATATTGACACAATGCTTTAGTAATTGTTGCAACATTCCCTCTATCTCATGTTGAGGTTGGGGGATATGATGACAAGCCATTTGCAGACACAGAACATTGCTGCCTGTTACGGTCCTCTTATGGGAAAAAAACAAAAAAAACAAGGCGCAGGCAATGTTTGCTGATTGCATTAGCATACATGTTGGACACTAGAAAATAAGAAATTTCAGTAGAGAGGCCAGAGATGCGTCTGTGGAAATTTAGAAACGGTGTTGCTGTTATTACATTGGCTGTCCACCAGAGAGTATTGACAAGTTTATTTTTCAACTGTAAAATGTTGCTCAGTTACAGTGCATATCTCTCAAATGTGTGCGCCATTGTACATTATCCAAGTGTCATCCCCAGCAATTATCGCGTCTTACCCCCCACCGTCATAGCCGGCTTTCCAGCGCGGCCGTTCGGAACAGCTTTTTCCTTCTGTCGTGGTCGAAGAACACGTAACGTAACGTAATAATATCTAATCGTTATTATTTTGACTGATATTGCAATTGCGGTATGATTTGTGATATTAGAGGGAATGATCATTTTTACATAATTATTCTCATTTTCATTGAAAAGCGTATTAAAATGATTATGGTGTGATATTTGCGGGGATCTGTAACAAACAAAGATGTTTTCTTAAGTCTGTAGAATATGATGTGTAGGCTAGGACGTCTCTGCAGCGCGACAATATTTAATTTAATTAATTCTTTGGTATTTTTACACACACATTTCACCGTTCCTCCTCATCCTGTGATTTGAGAAATTGCAGTAGGCCATATTGCGACTTCGATAAGATTTTGGCGGTGAAGTTACTACTTCTCCCGTGTGCATGTAGGATTGTAGCGGTGGCCGACGCGAAAGCGCGAATGGTCCTCTCTAAAGCCAGTTGTTATAAGAGTAGAGCTTAGAGTGTGTGTGTGTGTGGTGAAGCAGGAGATAGAGCTGCGGCGGCGGGAGCGAGTAAAGTTATCGACTCCAGCCCAAGCAGGAAAAGTTAACGGTGTTTGGTTTGTCTGTTCTGGGCTACTGTAGAAACATGGCGGAGATCCCCCTAATTGTTTGATCTTTAACGGTGTATTTATTGCCTCCCAACAAGACCAGTGACTTTTTGCATATGTACTTCAATTCTTTTTTAAAGCTGCTATTCGTATTTCATAATTGGCGATAACTGTGTATTGTCATAATCCAAATGCCAATGCATATTAAACATTTGTCTACCGTTTCAGTTTCTAGAGTAGCAGCCTTACCAGAGGTGTGTCTGCACTCTTGTGTTCTTTCTAGTTACAAGAAGAAATTGGAACCATTTCAAAACATTTAATCTGTATGTGCAGTCAGTTGCATAGCTGAATAGACAGTGTGTAGACTAGGACACACGTCACACACAAACACTACGCAGGGAAATCTCTGGTATGTGTTAGTGCCGTTCTGTCGCACTGTGTAAATGCTAGGTAAAGAAACAGTCAGGAGGAAAGCTCAGAATGGAGATCTGTATTTCGGTTGTCTGCCTTGTTTGTTTGACCCTGATGTCAGATGGAAGGAAAGCTCAAGGAGAGTGGGGGGTATTTAGGGTGGCATGAGCAGCTGTTGACAGAGAAGCAAGATCTTCTGGTCACCATAGCAACACTTGTATTGCCCACACTGTCGTGTCTCTGTGTTTACAGCTTATTTGTGCAACCCTCATCTTGCTGAAAAAAGAATTGCCTGGCTGAGGCCTCTGTGTTGGCTATTACAATCTCAAGGGCACTTCTTTCTTATCATTGAATGAATGTAGAAATATACATTTACCAAATAAAAAAGGCAAAAATGATTAGAAATCCTTTCTCTTAATAAAACTGTGCTTACGTAAAGGCTTGTTAAGACATACTGTACGTTTCCCATAAAGATGTAATAGTTTCAGTTCCTGTCAGTGGCGGAGACAATGGTCGCATCTGCGATATGTCAACACAGCCAGAAGACTGCCAAATGTTCTCTCCGTTCCAGTTAGTTTCTTTTTAATAAAGGGATCATTTACTTTTGCTTTTAGATGCAATACACAGGAACATGTGGCCCATTCAACATAAAAGCACAAAGCATGCACTAGCATAGATCTGAAGCCACTTCATTTTTACAAACTTGCCGTGTGAATAGTGAATTTGCATATAGGAAAGAGGATGTGTCCAGTCGTTCATTCGGTGTCCTTGACGGGTTAACATGCAAATTGTTATGCACACATGCAGTGATATGAATGAGAGTGTTGTTGAATGAAGCGTTGTTATTTATTGTCTAAGCATGAAGTAACAAATGACATGTAGAGAGTCTATGAAGCCGTTTTTTTATCTGCTTTATTCTTTTAAAGAGCATTAGGAAAGATGGAGATTTGATTCTGTATGTATGTGAGCTGCACTGAGCATCAAAAGAGCTTTCTGTGTCCCACCATCTCCTCCGCACAACGTATTTACTTGCCACCCGCCCCCACACAGCCATACACACATGCATGCCCTACAGCGACTGGTTCCTTGTGTGCTTACATGCGCATATGACATCAGGTTATTTTGAGCAACCATAAAATCAAAAGTGTTCATACGCTGCAATAACTCGGTTACTGTAAAAGCTGTCTTTACATGTAGCTCGTCAATAATCCGATTTGTTGTGCTATTTCTTTCAACCAAGGCTGACATATTAAAGACTTATTGATATGAGATGATGCAACTGTAAACGTATTTTAATAACGTAAGAAAATGTTGAGCTGCACAAAGTCTTGTAAAATCACTTGAGTCTGCGTTGGTTGGGGCTCAAGACTACAAGTGATCTTACCAAACCTCTGTAGCCCGCTCCTCATCTCCGCTTAGCAGCTCAACGCTGCATAAGCCGCAAGTAGCATAACACAACCAAAGAGTATTGAAGCAAAGAGACGAAACTCCAGTGTTGTTTTGATGTTGCAATGGCAAGAACGATTGACTTTCACTTCTTGGCACTATACGTTCATTGATACATCTGAAACTTGGAACCAAACTGATAGTGGCCAGGTTGCATTGTTGGGTAATGTACGTTCCAGGATTTGACGAGGAAGAAGAAAGACACAATATCTCTGGTTCTGCTGCATCGATTTTGATCGTTTTTTGTACATCACGAGCTCGACAATGTTGTAGGAGTGCAATGCTAAATCTGTGGAGTACTTCTTAAAGTTTAGGCAACTAAAACTACCCGGTGTTCTGACCAAAAGTACCACTTAGTTAAATAATTGCAAGGATCTGAGTTGTATGGGAATGTTGCTAATGCTAATTTAAAGTAATTTCTACTTGCAAAAAAAAGCTGTTGTGTGCCGCGATGGAAGCTTGTACTCCGGCCCACCAAACACCATCAGCTCGCGGAAGCCTTCCACTTCCACAAAGCTCAATCTCCAGTCACAGTTTCGTGATAAGATGGCTAATCTTCTCAGCCCTGGTTGCATCACAACAATGAGGTGATGAGAGGTTGCCTGTTATCCGTCTGTGTTTTCTCCCTCCCGCTTAATGCGGAAATGGTTAATCATCAAACTAGTTGTTCTATAATACGCAAGTCTAATGTTACATACTGTAGCTTGCACTGCACATTAATTTTGGTTAATATTTAGGCATAATATTTCTAATCTAATTAGATGGGGTTGTTTTGTTCCCTTTGTGTATTCAATGTGTTGTCCACATCAATAGGAAAAACAACCCAGGAGTTCTCCTCTTTGACAATGTTTTGTGTCCTTTGTTTCTACAGAGAATACTAAATGGCACCGATAGGCAAGTGGGAGTTGTCATTTTTATTTGATGCTAATGGCTTCAGCATGAGGGTGGATCTTAGGTCCTGACGCTCCCGATTACAAGCCATCATGATGAATCCTTTCAGTGATCGTTGCTATCTGTCACCATCCCCCATTCATTCCCCAGGGAGAAAATACACTTGATGGTGGCGCCTGTGAAATTCTCTATTGAAAAAGAGAAATGCACACCCCAACACTCATATTGCTGCAAATCTATCAAGGTGTATGTCTTAGATGTTGTGAGGTTTAATGCATTTGGTATGTTTGCAGTATCAGCGGCTGTAGTAGCGCACTAAATGCCCCCAACTAATGTGTTACCCCGATGACCTTTGTCATTGTTAACTGCTGAAAGAACCAGTAGATTAGGTCTATTGGTTCCAAGGGTGGCCAACCGTATACGCGTGCATGTGCCAACAGTCTGCAGGTTTTTTCAGTCCAACTGATCACCTCAGCAGGTAATTTCACAAATGACTTCTTCCCCTTTACTTAAAGGAGTGCTAATCGGTGGGTAGAGTCTTTGGTTTGAATGAAAGCCTGCAGTCTGTTGTCTCTCATGGCGTGGGAGAAGTGTTTCCCCTGGAGACTGAAGGCTCCCATCCCCCACCGCTTTGCCGACCTACATTGACTGTCGCTAAGTGACTCATTGAGAGAGGCAAAGAATAATGCACAAATGGTTGTTGTGATTACCTGTGTGTGGGGATCATTATTTATCACCCTGCTCCCATTCCACCATCGCACCATCCCCCCCTCTATCCGATTCCCTTCCCCCACTCTGTATCTCTCTCTCTCTCTCTCTCTCTCCCCTCCCCCCTCAAGACTGCAGCCCAACCAGAAGCTTCAAAGGCGGGTTTTACTCAGCAGAGCAGTTCAAGAGAAAATGGCTGCTGTTTCCAGGTCTTGTTTGCACATCTGTCAGGAGGTGACTGTTCAGGAGAAAATGGGGTCCCTGGTATGCTGGTTTTCAACATCATTCTTTTCAAAAACCCTGCATGTGTAGGAGACGGCTGCTTGTGTAGTTCACATTGCGCCATCATTTTCTTGCAAATGTTTATGTTCAGAATGCGTTTTTATTTGGTTTCAGCGATGGATGGATAATCACCCACATACTGTACATAAGCTCTATTTACAGTACCGTTCAAGAAATGACGTGCAGTGGCGTGTTTGTTTTAACCTTGGGTGGCTGAATTCAAACAAATAGTGTTTCATTTGTTTTAACTATACAGAGAATATTTGTGTTGTGTCTTTGAGATCTATTTTAAGATCAGGTTAAATCTGCAATTGTCTCTTTTATTGTATACTAGCTACGATGAAAAAGCCTTAAGCAGGTCTTCAAGCTGGTTTACAGTGAATGATAATTCATGTTCTCAGCATGGTCTCTCTTCTTCTGAAAATCCACATTCAGTCTTAGAGATTGCCATAAACAAAATATGAATATATCTTAATTTCTAACCTTAGACACTACTTCCTTTCTTTTCACTCTAAATGATATCGATATATCATGATAATGATATAAAGCCAAATTTGCACACGGTCTCAAATACCCTTTTTTCGCAAAAATAAACATGTATGCAGGTTTTTTTTAAACACGGGAAAACACGTAAAAAATAGCTGATAGAGGCCTTTCCCATTGCCAGTAGACGAGTGGGTCTTTCTGTTTTTGTTCCCCCGATGTGTCACATTCAACATCACAAGTGCGCTGGAAAACAGGGTTATTAAACAGTTACAATGTTACGGTGGTTACTTCTTTTTTTGTACTATTGTTGGAACAGTAGGAAGACTAACAAAGACGGTTTTGGTGATTTTGTTTCTGTCCAGTTACAGTTAAGTGCGTTTTACAATGATCAGCGAGATAAAATTAATGTTTCTGTCAATGGAGTCTGGTAGCTTTAGGGGGCGAATATAATGGCTGTTTCTTTTCGCGTCTAATTCGGTGAATTAGACGCGATTGTTGGAACAGTGGAAAGACTAACCTAGACGGTTGTGATGAGTTTCATTTAGTTTCTTACATTTGAATGAAGGGTGTTTCTGCGATTAGCGAGGTAAATTTACTGTTGTCTGACTGGAATCTGGTGGTTTTGTACGTTAATAAACTACAATAATTGTCCAAATCCAAATTGATTTTATTTATTATATATAAGCACATCACACATAGCATTGTGCCGGAAAAAGGGCGAAAGCCAGATGTTGGTTGTTTTTTTTTGTCCAGTGGGAAAGGGGCAAAAGTGCTGTCATGTAATCCTTGGATTGGGCAAACACCTTTTGAAATGTATCGCTTGACTTCAACTCAGATATTTTACAAATTAATAATCATCTCAGCTTTCATCTAATACATTGTAACAGTTTTAATTAATGTGCACTGCATGCTCAAATGTCTTCATTAGTTGTGCTTCTGTGATGACATTTCAAAATCGCAAACACCAAAACAAACAGAACACTATAGTAGCATTGCTCAATTGAATCAGTGTTGGATTGTAAAGCAACACGTTTCTATTCTATATGACTGGCTTGACCAATTTTTTAGAGAACTTGCATCATGACCTTTGCTTTACACTTTGAGTTATAAAAAATTCAACAACTGGCCTCCAATGCGTGTCTCCTCAGACTAGTACCAGTAAGCAACTTCTGTTCTTCACTATATTGCCACATATATTGGTCAAGCTTATTCCTGAGTAAACACTTTCTTATTGGCCAGGAGACCTTTGTTCCTGTAGGCGGTATACCACAGATTCTGGTTGGGGAGCTTTTTCAGTACAGGGGCCATTCAATTGGATCCTTTAATATTTGCAGATTCACAACTTCATGCCAAAGCATATCTTAACATAATAACACTGTAATAAATGGATATTTTCCACAAAGATAATCCTCCACGTCATCCGGAAATTGTAATTGTAATTTGGAAGTTGTTATCTTGTGTAGACGGATTTGATTTGATTAAAATTCAAATGTATCTGTTTATCCGATGCACGTGAAATGAAAGACACAGCTCGGTTGTTTGGCGTAGACGGGGTTGGAGTTATAGTATGATGAAGGCCTTTTTGACCACAGCTTCAGGCCATAATGCAGTCAGGTGCTTAGTATGGATGATGGTGGTGTAGTTTACATTGTCGAGTAATTGCCGCAAGATTGCAGTAAACATCCTAAAGGTAATAACCCTAATGAGCCAGATGACCACTGCAGGGCTTCTCATTATTAACCGATTCAGGTTTCAATTTCTCTACCCTTTCTCTACCCTGTCTTTCTTTTCTGCAGTCATCTGTTAGCATTTGGAAAATGTTAAAGCATGTTTGACATGCTTTCAAACAATTGTTACTCAACTGTAATTCAGTGTTATAAACCACAAAATGAAAATGATAATTTAACGCTACAGGAAACTGTAAGTCTTACTGTAACTGTAAGATAATTTATAGCTAAATACATGTTAATATAAATGCTTCAGTAACTGTTTTTGTACTTAAATGTTGTCATCTTTGTTTCTGGGTTCAGACATTGGGTGTTTTGCCACACCAAGAACAATTGCTCTTTTCCTCGTGTTGTCAGTAATGTGTGTGATTGACAAGTACAAGGACTCTGAAAGGAGAAACTTAATTTGGCAGGGTCTTTCAGAGGGGAAAAAGAGACGGAGTAAAACAGCTTTATTTGTATGCAGTGCCAATTTCAGCTAGAGCTGGGTAGAAAAACCAACCGGGCTGGTAAACAAGCTGTAGTGCAGAGAGAGTGGCTCCATTGCTGGAATTGTTTTGAGTTTTTCCAAATTAAGTATGAATTGACACACATTCTACTGTTACAGCTGTAGCGCTGGGCGGACGTTAATAAGCTTGTTGGCCGTGCTAAATGAACGCATCCCTCTTTGCCTCAGATCCACACAGAGTGAGAATAACACCTTGTTTTGCCACTGATGGGATTGAATCGATTTGGTGCATGTAACGCATAATCTGGTCTCATTCCTCGGATGTATTGATACTCCGTCAGCGTAAACACACTTTTAATTTGGTTTCTCGTCGGGTTGAAGGTGTTAACGGTGGTGATTTCGCTGTCACCTTTTACAATGTGTGGTATGATTCACATTGCTATGGCAACGTGGAGTAGTTGTTGTGTGGTGCTTGGAGGTTGCCTGCATTATTTCCAGGATCTTCTTATTTGCATAACATCTGGTTGCTGAACATCTGTAAGAAACATGATTCTAAATCAAGTTTCGTGCACCTTTTTCTTCAAAGATGTATTATCACATTATTTCAAATCATCAAAGATGTGTTGTTTTATATTTGAGTGTCAGTATTGTGTCTCCTCTACTGTGTATATATATCCCCTACTTCTACGTGGTAGATCTGTGCTGGGTAAACAATGTTATTCGTAGTAGCAGCCTTATAAGCAAGTATGTTTTTTTTTTTTCCCCTTTGTGACGTCTTTCTTTTTTCAGAGGGATCATATCGTCGGGCTTTGACTCCACTTATCACTTCAGTGGATAAACCTCAGAGCCGTTGCAGAGGTTAGCATTTTGTCTGGTTTCCCAGAAGGCACATTGTTTGGTCAAAGGAGGCTCGGATGCCCAGGGAGTTGTGTAATGGATGGTGGCATCATGGGCCCATCTGATAGAGGGATTATTGCTGCTGCCCTGCACCAACGGGACCCGCTGAGCCCCTCCAGACTGCCTGTTAATTACGTTTCCAGTTGTTTGGTATGTAGCTGCGGCGGCCTCGCTTTGATGTGGCTACCCCTAGTAGTCGTAAGCTGAATGGAAACACAGTGGCAGTGGTCAAACCGGGGCACAGTGGCTGATGCGGACAAGCTTAGCGTTGTGAGTTGAGTATTTGGCTTCGAGTGAGAGTTTTGTTTGTTGAAGTTTAAATGGTGAGGATGTATGAAACGGAGAGATGAAAGCAGTATTTGATTATTTTTAGTATGGCTGACCCGAATGCTTCGAAGCTTCGGCCGTTGCCATGGTAATCAACCTCCAAATCAGCATTCAAATGCTTCGTTTTTTTGTTTCATTTATATATATATATATATGTATGAAATGATAATGTATAAATCCCCAAATAGCCCATGAAATAAGGAATAATCCCACATTATTCATATTCAACATAAATTATTATTAGTTATTCTCAGATGGATATTGCTGTTTGTTATGTGTAGAGTTGCGTATGTGTGCAGTCATGCGGCAGCGGCGCTGTCCCGAACCTTTGAATTGCTTCGAATATTTCCCACCAAAGCTTCGAATCTCAAATATGGTATTTGCCCTATATTTTATTAACATTTCTGTGAGATTCTATCCTTCTTTTTTGCAGTTGTTGCAGGATATTTTTTAACTTAAAGGTTACCTGTGGTGTTTTTGACCTCCAGTAGCGCTATGGAGCTGTTTATTTATGAGCCCATTTTGTTCGTCTTGTGCACAGCCCTGCCAATGGTTTCACACTATTTCACTGAATCTCAGTTGGCTGTAATGCGCTACCAAAAGGTAGGAAAGAAGGAGACTGATAGCTAGAAAACATGGATGTAAACAATACAGGATTTAAAAATATAAAAGCTGCTTTGCAAATGTGTTACGAGGATGAAATACACATTTGCTTGACCTCAAGTGAGTGACAGTGGAACATATGTAAACATAACGTAACGAGTTTGTTTACAAGAAAACTCCACAAGGCACCTTTTTTTTAATAGCACCTTCTTTTTGCACTCACAAATATAAAAGACATTGATTCTGTGGCTGCACCAGTTACAGAGATTGTTATAATTCCAGCCCTTAAGAGTGTCTGCTGTGGTACAATAAAGGCAGAGACTCTATCTGAAAGAATATACCAAGGTGAACGTGAATAATTCATGTTGAGTAACATGTTCAACCCCTCTGGCTGTATGCCCACTGGTAATTGGGACAACACCATTCTCTGTCTATTTTGCTCGATCTCTCTTGTTGCTATGCTACCAAAGGGGAACTTGAGTGGGCCTGGACAGTGTTTGCAATGGAAGTTGGACAGCCATGCAGTCTTCATACCTGACACCATCTCCCCCCTCCCCCC
>CAKAOI010047215.1:108093-120771 GCA_916701655.1 Sebastiscus albofasciatus
TGGGACCATAATTTAATAAATGAACATCATGCTGTATTGAAGAAGACTTGAAACTAGTGATTGAGACCATAAACTCATGTTTACAATGTTTACTGAGGGAATAAATCAAGTGAGAAGTAGGCTCATTTTCTGATAGACTTCTATACAATCTGACTTTCTCAATCAGACCAGAGGAGTCGCCCCCCGCTGGCTATTAGAAAGAATGCAAGTTTAAGGCATTTCCGCATTGGCTTCACTTCTCAGACCTGGAGGTTGCCGCCTGGTTTTTACAGGGGTTTTGTTACCTTTGGATTGAGCCAAACTAGCTGTTTCCCCTCAGTTCCAGTCCTTATGCTAAGCTAAGCTAAACGGGCTGAGAGTGGAATTGATTTTCTAATCCAAGTTTAGCTTTCATCCGGTCACGAAACTGGTGGAAACTCACGACTCCTCTCCCTCCAGCAGGCGCCTGTAGGTGGCGATCTCCATCTCCAGGTTCTGCTTGATGCGGAGGAGCTGCTCGTAGTCGGTCTTGGTGCGCTGCATGTCCAGCCGGAGCTGGGAGAGGTCGTCCTCGAGCTGGCTCAGCTTGGCCTGCAGCCGCTCCATCTCAGAGGAGTATTTCTGACCCGTCTCACCTAGGTTACCTTCCAGCGCCGCTACCTGAGAAGAGGAAGGGGAAATAATAAGAGAGATGACCTGCCTGGATCTAATAGGCTTGTTACCGTTACCATAATCATATCAGTTTATAAGTTAATTGACCGGTGATCTGGGAAATGTACCTGGGAAATGTCCAATCATCCATAATTCTGTTATGTCGGCTGATATTAAAAGTTGTGGCTTTTCAACCTCCTCACATTTCCTCAGAAGGTGTTTGCCAGTAGAAATCAGACCTCAGTGTCTCCTGATTCTGAAATTACTTCCCAAACCATTATCAACAAATACCTGTGAGCTGGCAAGGCCTTGGCATCCAGAACAAACATTCGCCGCTCAGACACGATTACCCATCTCACCACTGACACTCAACCCCATACAATTTAGCAACTGTCATGTTCTCGCATGACTTACCAGCGTGGGAGAACATGTTTAATGTCAATACAAGATTAAAAAAGAGTAAAACAAAAACATTCTTCTCAGACGCTGATGTCAAGTTAAAAAAAGAAACTGGTCTGAGACTGACTCTGAACTTCTGTAAGGATTTTCTGTGTTGGTATTCGACAAATCCCTCCTAAACCCGGCCTTTCTTTAACACAATACCATGACCCATCATGGCTTTGTGCAAAAGAAACACCCATAACCATCATTTAAAGTCATGGTTGTGGACATGCCAACTCATTTACTAGAACATCTCTTTCACCAAAGTACATCTTACTATTTGTAGAATATAATCCTCCTCCTATGTTTCTCGTGTGTGTTCGTGGGATAATATGCTCTTCTTGTCCCCACCCACCCTCCCTCCAGGTGTATAGTAGCAGCTCACCTGTTTGTGCAGACTCTCCAGCTCCACCTCCAGGGTCTGCAGGAATCGCTGCCTCTCCACCATCTCGCCCTGAGCTGCCCTCAGAGCCTCGTTGCTCTCCTTCACGTCGTTCTGCACCGTGTCCAGCTGGACGGGGACACAAAAACATCCCAGTGACGCACACTCCCATGAAATGCATGTATTGTACTAAAGATCAATTTAACGATTGTGTGTTTCTCCTCATTTAGTCTGCTATTTCTTCTCCGAGTATAGCATTTATTTTCATGCATTACGTTTTTGGGTTGTCTGTCCGTTTCGTTCGCCGGGTCCATTCTTGTGAACGCGACATCTCAGGAGGAGGGAATATCTTCAAATTCGGCACAAATGTCCACTTGGACTCAAGGATAAACTGATTAGGTGTTGGTAGTCAAAGGTCAAGGTCATCGTGACCTTACGTCCCGTCCCATTCTCGTGATATCTCAGGAACGCCTTGATGAATTTCTTCAAATTCGGCACAAACATCCACTTGGATTCAAGGATGACCTGATTTGATTTTGGTTTGTCAAAGGTCAAAACATGTTTTTGGCCATAACTCAAGAATTCATACGCTAATTATGACAATTTCACACAAATATCTAACAGGATAAAATGACGAAGTGGTGACATTTAGGACAGACATGGATGTAAACTGCAACTAGACTGGTTGGTGGAGGCATACGATGCGAGGCGGTAATTCTAGTTTGTTTCAGACCATTTGACATAACGTTTTATACAAGACTTCCAACTGTAACTGTCAAAATATTTCAGAGTGGACATGATTAGTGGCATTAGGCATTAGAACATGACTTAGATGAATAATTTCAGTAATTTTTTAAGCAAAAACAGTGAAAAATTGCCAAATATTCTCTTTTTCAGGCTTCTCAATGTGAGGATTTGCTGCTTTTCTTGAATATCTTTGGGTGGTGGACATTTGGTTGCACAAAACATGACATTTGAAGACATCACCTTGGCCTCTTATAACTTGTGATGGACATTTTCAACTTATTTTTGAACATAATATACTAAACAATGAAAAAAAAGTTGATTGAAAACAATTCTCTTGTCATGAGAAACAAAATGTCCCATTCTCTCCTCACCTTCTTGCGGTACCACTGCTCCGCTTGGTCCTTGTTGTTCTTGACAATCCCCTCATACTGGGAACGCAGGCTAGACAGAACGGTGCCCAGCTCCGGCCCGCTGGCCGTGTCCACCTCCACATTCACCTCATCTCTGGCAATACGAGACTTCATCTGCTCCAGATCCTGGGGGGTAGTGAATATTTATATCCTTAATGATGCTTGGTCACAGTGTGTATATCTTTTAATGAAAAGAACATAATGGCTGCATTGTGTCAAGTTGAACCATATGTGTGAATGTACAGACGACATATGGAACCAGGGATAGTTTTGTGAATCCTACACCGCGGGAGTGGCAGAGAGGATGTGAGGACATCTTCATAATTTAGATGTTCTCCATCAATAGTTGATGGGCAGAGCTCACCTTACTTTACAATCACCCCCCCCACCACCACACACACACACACCCACACTAAACTCTATTCATGCATGTTCGCTGGATCTCTTTCACTCTCGTTTCTTTGCGGCATTGTGTCATGTCACATTTGCGTTAACGTGATGTGATCTGGTTTTAATACTCGTGAATTTTCCAACTACTGCTGGACAATAAAGCTCAATTATGGACTTTATTTTATGCATTATGTGATTGTATCTTTGCTTGGGAAGTGGACGCATGAGAGATATGATGTGCTCTAGTTCCTCAGCTAACCCCCCAGAGATGCTGCTTTTCTATTTAGTGGGGAAAGGTCTGTATTTTCAACAAAAAGGACTGACTGCATTGATGAGAGCAGACAAATCCAAATTCATTCTCAATATCTGCAGTAGGTCATGAATTGGATCCGTTCAGTTTAATTCATGATTCAGTAAGTAGGAGATGTGTCCTTCTCTTGGTGGGAGGGGGTAAGTTTATCTTAGTTTCTTATCCCCCCCAGAGGACAGTAGTCCGGACGCCTCCGATAAGCTGATTGGGCAGAAAGAGCAGGTTTGGGAAACCAGATCCACCTGCTCCTTTTGTCTGTAGTAACCAGAGGACCACCTCTCTCTCTCACTCTCTCTCTCTCTTCCTCCCTCGCTACACTTTTTTTTTCTGTCCGCTTAGGCTCTAAATAAGACCTCTTGAGTCCACCAAACTGGGTCAGCCTCTTATCAAACAACTTGTTGTTTGTGTGAGGGCAGGTTGGAGAATGAGAGAGAGGGCCAAGATGAAAATGAGATGAGGCAAATGACGAGTAATGGAGCAGCAAACGGGATAAACAAAAGACCTGCGTACTGTAGAAATGTGGGCGAAGAAGGAAAGAGATAGGAGGGATAAGAAACGAGCGCAGACGGATGGAGTTAGGACAGGCTTTACCTCCTCGTGGTTCTTCTTGAGGAAGTAAAGTTCTTCTTTCAGGCTGTCCAGATCTCCCCTCAGGGAGGCGATGATCTGCTCGTGGTCGGTCTTGGCCTTTTTCAGGGCAACACAGTCTCGCTCCACAGACTGGCACATCACCAGCTCAGTCTCCCACCTGGGAAAGTCCAGATAAATAGAGAGAGACATGTTTATTTACTTTCTTTTTAATTGCAATAGAAAGTGCCTCATGAAGTTACATGTGGACTGTCTGCAGATGGAAAATAAACATTTATGTAGAAAATAAGAAAAGCATTTGCATAAACAAAATACTCAAGAATCTCTATGCGCAATGGAAGAAAAAGGACAGGAAAAAGTAGAAAATGAATGCTTGAAGCAGTAGAAAGTCTAAAATCAAAGTGATATGATATTTATTATCTAATTATTGATGATAATACTCAGAATTTGCATTTAATATCTTAACAGTTGAACCAACATTACACTAAAAAGTGACAAATATTTAACACTTTAATTAAATGCCACCTCTACCATGCCGCACAGTTATTACAAATGTGCAGTGGATGCTACTGCATGATGCAGATGCAGTAAAACCTTGATCAAAGACTCAAAAGGGCTCAATAAGTTGTATAAAAAACAAAACAAACTAGTTACAGTTTTTCACCTTCATACTGTAATCATTAATCACTCACTTGATTCTGAAGTCATCAGCAGCCAGTTTGGCGTTATCGATCTCTAACATGAGACGAGCGTTCTCCAAGGTCCTCTTCCTCACCTGACAAATATTAACGTGGGGGAAATGATGTCATAAGAGACATTAGCATCCTTCATTAAAGTCAGTCTTCACATAGAAGTCATGTGCATTGATGCTTCATGTATTATGTTCACATGTTTATATTGTTTTCAGTATACAGGCAGTAAAGGTAGAGTACCAATGTTACAAAAGACACATGAAAAGTTGAATCCTTGTTCAATAAGGTAACACATTCCATCTCCATTAAACTGTAACTTTCTCTGTTTGGTAAAAAAGATAGGCAAAAATAATGATTAACTCCACTCAAGTTAACTCAAAGATCAAGTCTGCCTCTGATGGATCAACTGATGCTGCTCCTGCTAAATGACGCAGCGCATGTCCACATTTGCATGGATGTTTTGTCTATGTAAAATAACCAATGTCATTATATCAACCTTGAGCTTTGTTCATTGACACAGTCTGTATAATGTATTTCTGGTCTGGTACACATCCCTTCATGCCTACCTCTTGCTCAACAGCGTGAGCTTGGGCCATCATGGAGTCAAGGTCATGACCTTTGGGGATGCGTTCAATCATCAGCTGCTTGATCTTCATCTCCAGGTCTGCGTTGGAGCGCTCCAGCGAACGCACCTGCAGGAAGACAAAGAGAAGGAGGCCGTTTAATGATCAAAGTGTTTCAGCTACTAGTGGTATTGTTTCCTTGTGGCCCATTTGGCTGCTGACCAACAGCTTAACAGTGCTGCGACTGTTTTATGTATCAAACCTTGTCCAGGTAGTTGGCCAGACGGGTGTTGAGGCTCTGCATTGCTTCCTTATCGTTGATACTGTTGCCGTGCAGGCCGTTGAGTTGCAGGCTGGCCGGCCCGTTGAGATCCTGGCTGATGGAGGCCGAACGACTCAGGGGGCTGGATGCGGCGAAGGAGACCGAAGCACGGGAGCGAGCGCGGCCGGTGTCCATCAGGGAGCGACTGGAAAAGGAGGGCTGGCGGCCCATAGAGAAGCTCCTCATTGACATGCTGGAGTTCATGATGGGTGGCTTTGGAGATGTTGGTGAAAGGCAAAAATGGAGGCAATATATGGAGAGAGAAACAGAATCACACATGTTACATCCATCACAGCTGCTAAGGGTTCACCTCTCTAAATAGAGAGTGGACGGATACTCAAAATACAGGAAAATACATAACTTCAAATGCACGTTACATGAGATCTGGCTGTGGAAAAGCTTTTTTGTAGCCCTTAACAAATGTGTTTTATTCCAGCATTTGGCTAGACTTAAATACAAGTAGGCTCATATTCAAGACCTCCGAACGCCCCACTGAAAACGACGAAAGGAGTCTTTCAACGAGTGTACGTATACAGCCGACTAGTGGCTTTTCAAATGAACCATCTGCAATTGAAGACATCGAATGACTTTACGGTCAGAGCCACTTCAGTCTGTCCATCTCGGCTCCGTTCAAATGCAACTTCAACTCAAGTCGGTGTAATATTAAAATGTAAATGAGCACACAGCTCAACCCTGGGTCGAAGGAGAGCCTCTCACCGGGACTGAGAAGGCTCTCGTATAGTCTATTACTATGATAATAAGGTGCATTTTATATTCAAGAAGAGACTAATGGAGGATTCATAAAAACAGAAAAAGTGACTGCATAAAAATAGAAGCTTTCCACTAGAGATGTGGTCAAATGTCATATGCAAAAAACAGTTTTCAGTGATGTCACTTTAAATTCCTACTGTTTTAACCTCATTTGATGGTAAGTTTAACAGGTGTTCACATTACTTTCTGGACGGTCAGGTGTGACTAGTTGGTGTATGGATGTCAAACATGGACAGTGTATCTTTGTCTGAGTGTGTGTGTTTCTGTAGATTAGCAGTCAAGGGAACCTCTCTGTCTCTCTGTCTCTCTGTCACTTGATCCCCGCAACACCGTTCCCACAACACTACAAAGGAGCCAGCAGGAGACAGACGGCCCTTGTTCAGATGAAAGATATAGAGCTTGGGAAACTGATCGGGAAAATATTCAGGGTGAATTCCAGGGACACAAGGGGACATTTTGTTCGACAGGAAATGGACTTTCGTTTCGTTTGCAAAAAATCATCTTGTCATTAGCTGACAAATAGTCGTGTTGACAACTGTTGATTGAAGGTGAACAGGTAGATAAGATTAACTGCGAAAGTTATAATTTTGATTTAGATCAATGCTTTGTTATTTTTTCCCAATCTTAAGTATTAAACTGAATAAAAGAACAAACTACAATCAATGAGAATGATTTAAATCATCAATCAATAAAACTAAATAATAATAATAATAATAATAAAACAAATACATCTAATTCTACAAAATAATAATTGCTTAAAAAATAAGCTCCTACTCACCAGGGTTTTTCTTCAGAGAGAGGCACAGTGGGATCCAGAGGACTAGTGGAGGATCTGTGCTGCTGATGCTACAGGTGAGCTTATATGCAGGTGTGCAGGAAGTGGGAGGGGCTAGCTCTGAACAGGCAGTGTGTTTACTGCACCTGCAAGTCTTGAGAAAGGTGGATGTGGAGGCTTGTAATGAAACATACCTCTCCATTTCATCAGCCTACTATTACATGCAATAAGATGCTTTGCTGAGATACTAGGGATATTGTATTATGAGAGGGCAGTTAGAGAATAGATACTGTAGGTCTGTGCTAAAATGATCAACCCTGATAAGAGGGACATATCTACTTGATCAAAATATTCTCCCAGTGTGATAAATTATGTAGAGTTTGGCTTGAACTTTTCTAACCTTCTTCCCTTTGTCATGATGTCTACTTAAAGATCCCCTCGATGGTTTTAGGACATATAAAAATACTTTGTTTGGAATTGTGTGTCTGATATGGTTTTACAAAAAACAACATTCAATCACCAGGTTAAATTCATTGAAAATTTCAGGAGCTATGGATATCATTTAAATAACTTAACTGCGGGACACAAGACGTGTCCTACTTCACTGAAAAGTCTGCTCTCAGTGTGTGTGTGTGCACTGGAGGTTTTAGGTTTCCACATCACCCTTGCATGGGTTGTTTATTTGGACCATGGTTGGCTTCCAAACTAGTTGCGATGTCACAACATCCTGCTTGTATGCACACGCACTTGATTCTACTGTCAGGCCATTACATGTGCATTATCGCTCGCTATAAGCATCATAGATGTAGGTCAGTAGGGGCCTATTACGCCTACTACACTGTAAAATTGAAAGCAAAATTTAAAACAAACATGTTTTAACACATTGTAAAACTGAATGAAACGTTATGTTTTGAACAAACACAAAAAGGCTTCTTTAGGTTTAGGTAACAAACCACTTAGTTAAGTTTAGGGAAAAATATTACGTTTTGGCCTTAAATAACTGTTTCAAAAGTGAAAGTGAAACTTAACGCTTGTGAACACAAAAACAACTAGACGGAATGTGAATCCTGATCTTCTAGGTGAAAGTGTTTTGTCGACCTCCATGTCACATGGAGTTTCACGCTGTTTACAGCGCCCCACTTCCGCTTTTGCTCCTGTCATAATTTCTACGGTTGCTGTCGTCCTCTTGTATTCCTACTTTTGGTGATTGACCATGTGACTAGATGATAAAAAAACTACTACGGGCCTCACTGACCCACATCTATGAGCCTTAAAACCACTGATATCGCCCATTTAAAGACGTGATAACAGGCTAATCGGCTGAATATTCACTCTCTGTTTAGCTCTGTTTTTGGTCTCCACCAACTCCTGCGAGACTGAAATATAGATTTAAATAAAAAAAAAATTACAATGCATATTTTCTCAACAGATATTCTGTCAGTGATGCTGACGGGGCTCAGCTTCCTCCAAGCAGCATCACTGCTCACAATAAAGCATCTGTGCTATTAGATATCTCATTGTCATCACCATCCCTTTACTGTTTGCATGTGACAGGTGGATCCGGCCCTGCAGGTCTCTGGAGCCCTCCTGTCCTGCAGTCAGTCAGTCATCTCGCTGCAACCTGACCCTCCTTCTACCTGAAGGAGATAAAATATTCAACAAGTCGCTCACAGAGTAAGAAAACCTGCTGGCTGAAGCTCTTTGAAGCAAACATGGTGTAAACTCATAGTAGTTTACACAGCGCAGGACTGATACTGTAACCGGTAACTAGAACTCTTTGAACTTTGTCCATGCAAAGTCTTAGAGGGACATATTTACATTTTTAATATCAAAGGTCCCTCAAGATAGTGGGACCTTTGATATTAAAAATGTGTGAGTGAAGCATGTGTTTCCCACATAGCCTATTGTCATATTCAAATTCAAGCGAGATTAAAATATTCCTTGTGTGTTTTCATTGCAAATGTCTCCATTTGCATCCACAAACATTCTGCATATACTTCCCACGACTTGTGAGTAGCGAATAGCTACATTATTATGTTAGTTTATGACTTTTATTGTTCTTATCGCATCATTGTGTCCTTACATTTTACAAGCTGCAATGCAGCATTTTACAAGCTGCATTTTACAAGCTGCAACAACAGCTAAAAATCCTCTCAATGCTCTGGTCTCGGTTGACCGTTTTGTATTTCACAGCACCATCATCATCATACAATGATCATATTTCATCAAAATAATAATATCACTGTTGTGGTGCTCTGATGAAGGCTTGTTTGCAAAAAACACACCATCCTAAAAAGTAAAAAATGCTAACCTGAGGATGATCTATCTATCTATCTATCTATCTATCTATCTATCTATCTATCTATCTATCTATCTATCTATCTATCTATCTATCTATCTATCTATCTATCTATCTATATATATATATACTACAATATTCAGCATATAGAACATAATGAGATGACAAGGGTAAAATATAGAAAATTGTTGAGAGGCTAATTGATAGAAATTAGTTTTAAGAAGTGATTTAAATATAATTATTTTATAAGAGTAACACTGTCCTAACCAGTGGCAGAGCACTTGTGTTACATGGTGGACTGGAAGGGACAGAGAATGATCCAAAAATAAGCAAAGAAAAAAAAAATGTTTGCATTTCATATTGCAAATTTCCATTTGTTCAAAATGTTGCCAGTGTCCGCGGTGCATATTCCCATCAGACCACACATCATTCACCAGTCAGCTGTAATCTATCTCCTCTCTGTGGTGAAGGCTGGTCAATACAAGTGAAGTCCACAACATAGCCGGTACCAGCACCTCCCAAAAGAGGGCAGCAACAAGCTGTACTGCTTTAGTACTTGTCTTAGTGTTGTTATCCCAGCAGACGATCTTAATAGATATTTCCATGTTTCTAAGTGCTTGGCAAATTAAAATGTATTTTTAATAATTTAAGTGAGAATTCAAATAAGAAGAAATATTATTTTAACCCTTTAATATTTAGTATTGCCTATTAACTTCCACTTTAAGCAGCTTTAAGGTTGGAAAATGAATTTACACTGTCTGAGAGTATGACATGTACAGTATATGATGAATCTGCTTGTTTCAGCTCTTCATTGAAGCTATGTTCACCCAAGACTCCATGTTTCTTAGTGGCTGAATATCTTAATTTAATACACATTTCACATATGCATCCATATTCAATTCTGGACTTACAGTGTTTGGTATCTTTGGAAACGTTTGGATCTCCACCAGACTTTAAAAGAAAGTTCTGTAGATCTGAACGGTGTTTGGCTTCACTGCACAAGTTTGTAAGAGAACTTATCCACTTCCAGGCTGCTGTATATAAAGGAGTTAAATAAAGAGACATGTAAACTTAACGTGCTAGCACTTTGTACCAAAACTACCACTAAATATGAGATGCACATCCCTACATGAGATCGATCACGATCGAGCTGAACCTCAATCAACCTTTCCTCTTACTGTCACTTTCTCCCTCTCCGTCTCTCTCCTCTTCAGCCAGCGTGGATCAGAGTTTGGTTGTTAAAAAAATAAACAGGTGATTAGACTGGCAGGATGTCAGGATACTACTCATGATCCCACTTGACCCCTCGTGACCCCTGTCACAAGCGATCATGTGACCACATCGGCAAAATGCACACACCAGCAGAGAAGAGCGCTAACACCGAAGACATCCAGGGTCAGGTCATCACTTTCGTAATATTACCTCACAGACTGGAATATTATAGGGTTTATTTGGATGATGTGAAATGTGAACTTCACTCTGAAATCTACTTGTGATTTTCATTTTTTTAAGAACCAAGCTGTCAGTTTGGAGGGGAAAATTGAAATGTACGTTTATGATACAACATGAGGCCGCAACAAAGTCATATAATACACAAATGTGACAGCCGGAGCAAACATAAAAGCATTTAAAACACCAGATCGATTGGGTAAAATCCTGAAAAAGGACTTCTTAGAGAAACAAACTCACCTTCAGCATCACGCTGTGCAACATTCTTGCTGCTCTGGCCATGAACATGACTGACGCCTCTCAATAGTCATTTTGCTCCTGAAGTGATTGCTTCCTGTTACAATTCTGCTGCTGGCAGGACTGACTTGCGTTCACGTAGGCTGGCTGACAGACGGGCAAACAAACACAGACAGACAGACAGACAGACAGAGGAATCAGTCCATTTCACAATTTTTCATTATTTTCATCTGCAGCATGACTATCCTGATCAGGAAGCTTTAGGGTCTCAGAAAATATGGTTGAAAACAGGTAAAAATTAGTTACGTTTGGAGTTGATCGGGAAAAATAAATGGCCTCCCTTTCTAGCATTAATTCAAGTTCGAGCACAAAGTTCAATCACAGATTTTGGGAGCTGATCCAAGTGATGTAAGTGAGACAGTAGAAACATCATCTGAACAATGTATCCCTGAAATGTCAACATTTCATAAGCTATGTCAAAATGTCTCCTGTGAAAAAGGCCCAAGTGATGATGTTGGTATTAACCTTTGTAACTTTTCTGTATTTATTATCAACTAACTGCTGTCTGTACGCCAAATTAGCCTTTGGGATGTATTACAGCTTTATTCTACTCCACTGTAATAGATATATGTACACAACCATTTACATTTTATCAAGGAAATCTGAATCGGATCATTGCAGATCATAGAAGTATAATATCATATCATGAAGCATGTCAATTGGCTGACCTCATAGTCCACAATGGACTGCTGTTTTAAAGCCTTGAGTTCGGCATTTTGGCCGTCACCATCTTGTTTTTTGCAACCAGAAGTGAAACAAGAGGGAGGAGCTAAGGACAACCGAATGCTGAATAAGACATTTTCAGGCGACCAAAAAGGTTATAATTAACTTTCATGAACTGAAAACATGCTGTGAGGATTAAAGGGTTAAAGTTGTAAGACAAAGACACAGACATCTCCCAGACCGGACAACGCAGTGGTAGCAACCTGTCAATCACAAGGTAGCCCCGCCCTAAAGCATAGTGGGCTCATTTTCTCATAGACTTCTATACAATCAGACTTCTTTTTGCAACCAGAGAAGTCGCCCCCTGCTGGCTGTTAGAAAGAATGCAAGTTTAAGGCACTTCAGCATTGGCTTCACTTCTCAGACCCGGGGGTAGCCCACTGGTTTGAGCCTATGGACAACCTCCTAACCCAATGCAGATTGAATTATGCATAAAGCAATCTGATGTTTACAATCACTCAAGTATATTATTGAGAAAATCTAGCTCTAAGTTCTTTGAGGCAGCAACAAGTTGTACATGTAAACAAGCCACAGTTTCAACTACAGTTTCTCCTCTGCTTCGTTTCTCACAGTTTCCCATCAAAAGTTGAAATCTAAGGTAACAATTGGAAGTAGATTCGTTATTCCACCAATTTAAGAAACTCAAAGCACCGCTCCACTCCAGACCCTGATTGATGCAATTTGGGCCGCCGAGTCGCCGTTTGATGGGCGGACGTCAGCACACCAGCCTTTCTCTGATAAGAAGATAAGAATCTGCAGCGGAGAAATTACACACCGATAGCAACATATGTTAGCAGCTCTGGAGGTCAGCACCTGCACTCGCTCTTTCTTCTCTTTTGCTTTAACTGTAAGTTTTTTTTCCCCTTTCCTACATTTGGGCTGGGGGGGG
>CAKAOI010047215.1:120791-250463 GCA_916701655.1 Sebastiscus albofasciatus
GCCCCCCCCCCCCCCCCCGCTCCCTCCTGCCTAACTGCAGGTTGCTATTGTGTGACGGAAACACGTCAGACTGTTCAGTATGTGTGTGGAGATTATTATCAGGAGGGTTGGTAATATTTAAGATATGCATCTATATGCATAGCTGGTGAGTGTATGAAAAGTTGAAAGAGAAAGAGGTCTGTGTGTGTGTGTCTGTGTGTGTGTGTGTGTGTCTGTGTGTGTGTGTGTGTGTGTGTTGACCCTTATTTAAGAGGAAAACTTCCCTAACAGCACACTGGAAATAGCAGCAGAAGGAGGGAGGGAGGGCAACACCATTGGGAGCTGCTTAGTGGTGCAACTACAGTCCTGTTGACATCTGAGCCGCTACAACAGTTATGTAAGTTTGGTGTCTTGCTCGTTGGCACCTCGGCAGTTTTTTCTCACAAAGTGCTGAGGCTCCAGTTTCAGGCTCACCTAATACGGCTGGATTACCAACTGGGCGACGCAGGCAACTGCCTCAAAGTACCTCTTTTTACCTGTTTTTGTTGATTTGATTAATTAGAATTTTGTTTGGAAATTTGCACCATAAAGTACAATATCAACTAACACAGGTCCTGCATTATTAGGTATTATTAGGTATCTTGTAGAGGGGACATGTTACAAAATCTGATTTTAAAGGCCCATATACTTATTTCCGCAATCAGCTTCTTATTATGAGCGATGGGGTCCGACATGGACATACAACTTTCTGCCAAAGTTGAAACATTTTTGTTTTTCCAACACATTCTCACTCCGAACTCGTCGAATACCGCCGTGTGGTCGGCATCAGAGACTGACGCACGGGGTACCCCTCTTGCGTTACTTTAGGACGCACCAGGGACGATGTGTCAATATACGCTCGTTACATGCAGTGTCCTTTCAAAATAAAGGGGCACTGACCAAAAAGCGGTATTTGGCAAGTTGGGAGTGAGAACAGGTTGGTTTTTCTCACTGTCTTGAAGTGAACAGAAGTTGAAAAAAGGCAATGTCATATGTCTCTGTGTACCAATCAGGATTTAGCAAAATTTCAATCAAAATCTGATGACAGTTTTTCCAAGCTTTGAATTTGAGAGTTAATTATTTAATAAATATGTTATGTTATTGAGAAATATTCAAGATTTACACCCTGCTTTCAGGGGCTTTAAAACCTTTATTATTCTAGATAATAAAAAAACTAAATTTCACTGCATGAGGAAATGTTAAAAATCTAGTGAAACCATTGTAGTTAGAAAAAAATAATAATGTAAATAATGTTAAATATCATAAATATACGGTGACCTTTGGATTGCTATTTTTTGCCCGGTAAGTCTGGGATACAAAATATAAATCATTTTGAAAATTTGACTCTCCGGAAAGGAAGTTTTTGTCATCTCAAATCTTTTTTTTTGTTGTTGTGTTGTTTTTCATATGTGGAAGTGACTCTCTAAACCAGACAGGACACACAAGACAATAATGACACAGCTCTGTGATCCATCGTTAATGTGATCATTGGATGTTTGTTTTGAGGGAGAGAGCTCAAAATCCGATGTTGCTCAGCTTTCCTTCATTTGGTCCCATTAACCGCTGGCAGCGCTCTTGTTTTTCCGTTGTTGTTGAAAGAAGCCCTTTCATATTCATATTCCATGTTCTGCACAGTGCTTGAGTATGTGTGTGTATGTGTGTGTGTGTGTGTGTGTGTGTGTGTTTTCAGGAATGACTCTATAAAAAGTATGCGTATCTCCAAAATATGAGTTAAATGGACAAAAATAACATTTAAACCTCAGTTGTCAGTGCTGAGGGTTAAATACTGAGTGTAGGTGCTTATTAGCAGCATGAAAACAGGAGAAATGCTTGTCATTTTAACACAGTCCCGAATGGACTGCTATTAGTATAATGACATAATTCTGACTTACAAAGACCTGTGACTCATGTTAAAACTAAACGAAACTGAACTAATCTTTAATGAGCATATGTGGTGTGAAGAAAATTGGGGAAATAGCATAGCATTTAATAGTCTTTCTGATTTTGTCCACTGTGCATGAAATAAGAAAAGCCTGATATACATATCTTTAAAAACGTTTGTCAAGATTTAGACAAAACTTAAAGATGCACGTCATTGTTGGGGGCAGTGAACTTAAAGTGCAGTTAATTAGGTGAAGTACAAGCAGGAATTAATATCTGAATTCAGATTATTTTCTAATGAATGACATGTTTTGTCACTTCTTCTTTGAATGTGACATACTAGCAATTAGCCTATACCTGAGCCTGATTAAAAGAAATACCTAGTTAAAGGGCCGGTCCTGCTCGATGTTACCGTGTTAATTTTGACAACAGTGAAATAAAGAGTATTTTTTTTTAGCACTGACTGAGCGACACGATACATTTCAGTGCTTCTTGCTTGAAGTAAGTTGTTGATCAATATGCCCAGCGGGTGCGATGAATATGCACGAGGCGTCCGCCGCGGCGGCCCGGTAATTGCCGGTCGTCAGGGGTGGCAGGCGCGGTAATTTGCATCTCGGGGATCCTGCAATCAGCGTTCTATTCATTAGCGCGCCAGCCGCTTCATCTGCTGGCCACTCAGAGCTGCCAATCTCCCCTCGGCAGCCAAAGCATTTGAAAAAAAAAAAAAAAAACAGAATGGAAAAGTTTCAATTACAAGCCTTGCGGGTAGTGGTGTAACAAGTCTTAAACCCTATATTTAGGCTGTGTTATGCAGGTGATTGACTGTTACTGCATTGTGCGAGAGAATAGGGGGAAAAGCTCAATGAAACAACCATAATCTCATGTATTTTATCTCACCTTTATCTCGGGGTGACTGTCTGCATTCACAGGGGGGAGCGGACGGTGGCTGCGGCATCTTTGCCCGTCTCAAGTGGGCCTTCAGCGCTTCCATCGACACAGGGGGGGGGAAGGGTGACATGAAAGAAAGAAAGCTTATTATACCTCCATAAGTGAACACGGCCACTCAAGGCTATTGTCTCACGAGGATTACACATAGTGGAATCTAGCATTTCCTTTGCAACAATAATGTAGTGGCTTTCCAGTCTGATACGGCCGCATATGACATAGTTTATCAAAGCAGGAAAAGCTGATATATGAGGGCGACACTCTTTCTCTTTAGCTCCTCACAGCCATAATCCCATAAATAAATGTGACAGCTTGTACGTGGACGTACAAGACTTCTCACTTTTATTTCCTGTATCCTGTTTCCCTTGTGTTTTAATTCTTACTTTTTTTTTTACTTTCAAAAAGAGGATGCACAACTGTTGAAGCTTTATCCTGATGACTTGTGAGCCCAGGGGATGTGTCACTCAGTGTGTGCCAGCATTGCAGCAGGAAGGGAGTTCCTTGTGGTCGAAGCGAAGTGGTCTCAGGAGAAGCGAGTGCCAAAAGAGTGCATGTGTGTGTGTTTGCAGTAGCGCTGTGAATCTTCTATTGTTTTACAGGGACATAGTCACTGTTTCCTGCGTCATAAATCTACATGAACACCAACTAATATATGTAATTTATAAACGACACATACATAAAAATCGACAAACCTGCACAGATACATAAAAGAAATAACATGTATACAGATGCTACTAATAACTAATAATGCACCTACACATACGAGTACATTTGCAAATAAACGTGCACACACACACACACCTCTCTGGATGCACACACAGCTCCTTTGGCCTGCCATTGTCTTACAGAGGAAGCACGCGAGTGGAGGAAGAGGTCGGATCTTGTCCTTAAAGCTGAAGGAGAACATGGGGCAATGGAGAAGAAAACACCAGGATGGAGAGACAGAGAGGACGTAGAAGAGGAAGAGGAAGAGGGAACAGAGGAGGAGGCGAGATGTTGTTTCCAAAAATTCAGACCTTTACCGACAGGGAGTTTGACCAGCTGTGAGTAAAGCGAGTTTGAATGTGAGGCGATTTGAGGAGCTGAGGTTATAGATGTGCATGTATATAAACATAAGAGGGTCTTTTGTGGTCTAATATGCAGTTATTTGAAGATCATTAAAAAGAAAACCTTGAATGTCAATCTATATTTGACATAGCTCAGTAATGTCTCTCTCACACACACACTCATCAATCGTGTGAGACTCTGATGGCTTTATAATAGTGTCTGCTAACTGGATAGAAATACTGCTAATTGGCACGGAGCTATTTAACTGATTAAAGCCACCACATCAATCTATGTGCGTAATAGTGTGTGTGTGATTGATACATTATTTATATGGCCATAAAGAGCCGAAGGCTCCCATGATTGATATGTGAAGGCTGAAACAAAGCCGACAGTAGTCTAATTAGAAGAATATGACATTCTTGTTGTCAAGTCTTTTGGGGAAAAAGAAGATCTGATCTGAACACAGGGTCTGAAGTAGGAAAATGTTAAGCACCGGACCGCCTGGTCGGCTTATGTTTGTGAAATGTGTGAAAGAAACATGTTTTAATACCAAGAAAGGTTGATGTGTAGTTGGAACAATTGGAAACAGCTCTGTAGTCATAGAAACAAGAGTGTGAGCATAGTGGATGATGGGCACGTGCATTTCTTTTCATTTCTGATGACCTCAATTCAAATACTGACTCATATCAAGGAGCGTTTCTACAGTGAATATGTCTCTATAGTTTCGTTTGTAGTTCTACTAATGAAGTGCCGGTCGGTCGGTCCACCATATTGGTCCAGGCTGAAATAGCTTGACAACTATTGCCATGACTTTTTTGTGACCATCCATGGTACCCAGACGATTTATCCCACTGACTTTTCCTCTAAAGCCATCTTTAAGTTGACATTTGTGATTTTGAGTGAAACATCTCAACAACAATTGGATGGATTGGCATGAAATTTTGATACAGACATTTATGTCCCTCTCAGGATGAATTGTAATAACTTTGGTGATCCCATTACTTTTCATCTAAAATCATTTTTTTTTAATTTGTCCAATACTTTGGTTTATGACCAAATACCTGCAAACACCATTCCCATCAGCCTCAGCTGTAAGCTATGTTGTTTAGTGCTAATAAGCGAATGTGAGCATGCTAACATGCTAAACTAAGATGGTGAACACAGTAAATATTATACCAAGTGGGCAACCAAGTGAAGCCGATGAAGTCAAGTGCCTCAGCCGCTATTTTCAAGTCTTCTTCAATACAGCATGATGTTCATTTAGCATATTATGTTCCCATTTAGAGTCAAATAGATCATAAAGTAGGATATGCTTTAGGGCGTGGCTACCTTGTGATCAACAGGTCTCTACCATGGCGTTGTCCAGTCTGGTAGTCCGTGTTTTTGTCTTAGAACTTGAACTCTTTCACAGTGTGTTTTCAGTTCATGAAAGTTAATTATAACCTTTTCGGTCACCTAAAAATGTTTTATCTAGCGTTTGGCTGTACTTAGCTCCACCCTCTCATGTCACTTCTGGTTGCAAGGAACCAAGATGGCGACGACCAAGATCGCGACAGCCAACATGGCGAACGCGAGGCTTCAAAATAGCCAAGTCCACAAACCAATGTCATGGTGATTACGTCCACTTCTTATATACAGTCTATGATTATACCTGCTAAACATCAGCATGTCAGCATTGTCATTGTGAGCATGTTAGCATGTTAATATTAGCATTTAGGTCAAAGCAATGAAAGCCCACAGAGCTGCTATAGTCTTGTTTATATTTACCCCTTTTTTTGTACTCAAGCTCTAACCATTTTTATATGCTTTATAAACAAATCTTTTCTCATTCACTTGCTTGCAACACATTTGTAGTCTCTAACGCTCATTTTTCTGAAGGTGTAAGAGATCTTGTCTTTTATATGTCTCATTCAAGCACTACCTGTATAACAACCTAGATGGCACCCTGTCATTGAGAAATGACCCAAGTTAGACCGCAAATTTCATTTTGGACTGCCACTGCATGCTTGATCTCAATATAAACTCATAAACACAGACATGAAATCACCTCACGATGTACCGTATAACATTTATGGTCAAAAGGAGACAGATTTCTGCCACTCATTCATAACAGTAACAGCTACTCCTGTGTTGTCTTTGTACCGCACCCCTACAGTATACTGTATCACTGAAACTCTAAACTAAAAGCAACCTATTTCTATAATCACTGTAACAACATCATTGGTTCGACATGTCTCTGTCAAATTATTATGTAGCACCTCTCCCGACTCTGCTTCGGCGCATATCTTTGCTGTTCTATGGCAACTGGACTCTCTCGTTCTATCACACACACACACATGCACACCCAGTTACTCCCTTTCTCCAAAATGACTGAAATAACACTATTACTCTTGCCATCATCATGTCAAAACTCTTTTCAGTGTCAGTCAGTCTCGCCCAGCATGGATGACCAGACCTGCAGCTGTCAAAATTCCCCCAAAAAATAATAAAGACTCCTCGAGACATCCAAGAAGAAGAAGAAGAAGAAGAAGAAGAGAGGAGCAGCTGAAAGGTAAAGGTGAATTCCAGGGAAGTAAAACTCTGGGAATTTATGACGCTCCTTGTCCGATTTAGAACAACAACACCCTTTTTTTTGAGGTGTGAGCGGTACGCCAGCACCGTCGCGCCTTCCTGGACCTGAAAAGAAAGAAAAGCCTGCGGAGCCCTCTGAAACCACGGCAACCTCACGGCCCCGGCCCACAGAGACACCTTGACACGCACCTGTCAAAGACGTCAATACGGCTTGTGTGCACGTGCACAAGAGAGAGACAGAAAGTGTGAGTGAGTGGAGTGCAGCTCTGTGGGTGGCAAAGGAGAAGGATCACTGGATCTGACAGGAGCTATTTGACTAATCCAAAACAACAGCTGTAAGGTAAGGATGAGGGGATGAAGGGGAGGAGGAGGGGGTACAGGAGGTGAAGGAGGGAGAAGGGCTGTCAGTTAAGGAGGAGAAAGGGAATTATGGAAAGGGAATATGAAAATTAATTCCGCATGTAAGCCCTGAGGGGGGAAGAGAACCTAAAACACCGCAAATAGAAAAAGAAAATGTTGAAAAAAGAAACGAGGAGGGTGAGGTGATGTAAGATCTGCAGAATTGTGACGGGGAGGGAGAGAAACAAAAGGGGGGAGAGAGGCAGAAACTTGGTCGAACCCAACAGGGTATCGCATCCATTAACCTCCACACGGGGGGGTTGTATCAGCACACAGCGGCAACACAGGTGAGAATGATTACACTCACACATACACACACCGTCCTCACGCATACACGGCCTTCATTACACATCTGGTTGAGTTTTATCGAGGGAAGCTGCGTTGGGGTGGTCCTCGCTCCTCTAACAGGTCTGTCCTGTTAACACGGCGGGCCACGGAGAGTCCATCACCCCGCGGGTTCAGCATCTTAACATCTCCTCGCCATGCAGTTCAGCAACACTCACAGCTCAGTGCAAACTAAGGCAAAAGGTTGACATGTAATTTGGCGGCTGGTGGAAATACATAATAATTTTACATTTTGGGAAATGCACTTATTTGCTTTCTTGCCAAGAGTTAGATGAGAAGATCGATACCACTCTCACATCTGTGTGTTAAATGTACGGCCACAACCTGTTAGATTAGCTTAGCATGACGACTGGAAACAGGAGGAAAACAGCTAGTCTGGCCACCTACCAGCACCTCAACAGCTGTCTAATAAACACATTATATTTTATTTGTTTAATCCATCCAAAAACTGAAGTGTAAAACCAAAAATCTGAGCCCCCTCCAAGAAATTGTCCAGCGAATAATCCTCCATAAAACCACAACTTTTATTGAGAGGAGCCCTCAGTGTTGGCTCCCCATTCAGTTGTTTTTGCCTTTATTGGATAGTTGACAGTAGATCCTGACAGGAGACATGAAGAGCGATAAAAAAAGAGAAGTAGAGCGATGTGTGTAAGTAAATGTAGAAGTCCCTATAGCTGAAACCAAACCAAGGATGTTGTGGGTAAATGTAGACTGCAGGACACCCCACTGGTTCCTTTTCGGCTGATCCGCCAGAACCGAACAACGACCAGCAGCACAGATGGATGTTGAAGCCCACGTGAGAAGTGTCTTCAGCTGCAGTTGCAGTGGATCTGGCAGTATGTTGCAGTGAGGTTGAAGATTGCAACCAACTGAAGCATCTTCTGTGTGTCAAGCGTGTAGAAGAGCTACGGTTGCCGACACGAAAACGCGAATGGCCCTCTCTAGAGCCAGCTGTTGTGAGAATAATGTAGGTCTTTCGAAGCAGGGCCAGTGCTTAGAGTGTGTGTGTACGTAGGAAGTGAGTGGTGAAGCAAGAGAGACAGCGGCGGTGGCGATGGCAGCGAGTAATGAAGTCGACTCCGGCCCAAGCAAGAAAAGAAAACAGTGTAGGACATGTACGTATATAAAGACATGTATTAGCATAGGTACCACCCCCTAAACATTATATATGGGCAGGTATTACCGTAGGTACCACCCCTAAACACTATATAAGGACAGGTATTAACATAGGTAACACCCCCTAAACATTATATAAGAACAGGTATTAGCATAGGTACCACCCCTAAACACATTATAAGGACAGGTATTAGCATAGGTAACACCCCCTAAATGCTATAGGTGTTGTGCTGTGTACAAATACTCAAGAGGGGCATTGGGCATCCTCAAATTTAAAACTTGTTTCATCAAAAATGTTTCCTTGCATTGGACAAATAATTTGTGGATTAGGAAAACAAGATGTTTTTTTCTTACCTTTATAAGAGTGCTCCTCGACTCGTAAAATGTTATCTTACCTAAGAGAAGAGCAAGAGTAAGAAAACATTGGTGAATCCCAGAAATCAATGGGTACTAACAAAATAAGAATGAATCATGGATACGAACAAAATTAAGAGAACATTTGTTTGTATGTTGCTTCTTGCATGAGGCCTAATATTACATAAAACACTGGCATATGTCAGATAAAACATCTGGGCACTGTAGTTTTTACTAAACTTTACCCAAACACGAGTAAATAGTGCATTTGTGGGTGAATATTTTCAGCCTTGGAATTGGTGCGCTGACTATTTACAGCAGCAGGATGGCGTATGTGGGAAAATAAAGTACAGACATGTCACCCAGTGACCCAGATGTTCTGTTTCTGTATCCATAGGTGATAAATGGTGCATTGCATTCTGTTTTGTGTTGAATTATCAAGTAAAATCACTTAATTTAAGTATGTATGTTTTCACCTTCGCTTCTCTTCCTGACATAAATATGAAAAAACAAACATGAGGTTTAACTGGAATGCAGACCTCTCTGCATACCGAGACAGAGGTCTGCGATCTGCGGTTCTGGGTTCTGCTCAGGGACTTGGCTGTGAAGCCCAGTTCCTGTGGCTTCAGACCAAACCAAGAACAGAAAACCTTTTCCTTACAGATCTTTTCTAGACGTCTGGCTTCTCTCATCTTTTCTCTCCTCGGTGCCTCCTCGATCCCGTTCCAGAAACCGTGAGAGCAAAATGGGCTCCTTCTTCTTCTTCTTCTTCTCCGCTTCCATCGCTGCGGTATCGCCGAAGTATCTGAGGGTTTTCGCTGAGGTACTCCGATGCATCACTTTGATGGGATCAGGCCATGTTTGGTCATGAATGCGGTTTTGGGCGAAGAGACGCGAATGAAAGGGAATGAGAACTGACAGGGTGAAACAGTTGGGGGTGAAGGGCTGATGCAGTGGACGGCTTTGGCCGGACCAATGCAGCCAGTTTAACTATCCAGGTGTTCTGTTCGCTTTGGCCAAAGCTCTGAGAGAATGAACGACTGTCTGCATATCAGTAATCTGATATTCAAAGAAGAAACATACACATGCACACAGAAGAAGAAGATGAGACGGCATGAAGTCATAGAGCTTTTATTTGAGAAAATGTATTCACTTTCCGCTTTAAGAAAACAGCTGAAAGTCTGAATTGATCAAAATCACTATTGCATTATTTCATTGCATTTAACTGGTCCATTGTTTATAATGCTAAAATTATATTATAACTCTACTTTAGCCCCCTTAAAATAATGATCCATTTCCTTCACATACACCCTCTTAACCCTCCCCGTTAAACCTGGAGGTCTAGACCTGGACTCCTCTTTAAAGTCACTTTGGGAACTTTAAACACGCCTTCATGTCTGATTGGGTCTCGGTTCTTCAGTAACTTATACAAAGCAGCTCCTGCACCATGCACGTGTGTGTGTGTGTGTGTGTGTGTGTGTGTAGGTGTGCGTATGTGTGTGTGCTTCATGACTGCATCTTGGACCTATAAGTAGCAACAGATGCCGCGCTGACCTCAGAGGCTTCCTGGAAACGCAAATTTGTCAAAATGAAGCAGGAAAAAGAGAGAGCAGCAGTTTAGGTAAATGTAACATATAGGGGACACACACACACACACACAAACGCAGCACGGGCACGCTCGTACATATGCCCCTTCAAGTACTGAACACACACACCAAGTTTAGGGTAGTGTTACATGGGGTACACACAGTGAATAATCACAAATACACACACAGCTTCAAAAAGAGAGAAATATATTACACGCACACACACACGTGCATGTAAACTGCTTATGTGGATTTACATGGACTAACAGATTTATTACGCAGAATATGTCAAATAGTGAAAAGCTGAGCACGAGTGCAAATCAATTTTGAGCTATTTACTTGTAATACTGAAGGTAAAAAATGTCCACTAGAGGAGCCAGTGTTGATTTTTGACGAGTCAGACCAGATTTTAAATCAGAATAAAAAATGTTTTTCAAGTACATACATACAAGGAACTTGACTCCGGTTTTATGCATTTGTCTCACACAGAAATAGAAAAAAATAACAGCTAAGGACAAGGACAACAAAGCTGGACAAACAAAGGCAAGGAATAGACAGAGCTGTTATGTACACAAGTGGTGATAAAAAAATGGTGTGTATAAATATTATATAAATATATATATAAAGAGCACTAATGACCAACAATAAAATGATAAAGAGAATAAAATGTCTATAAACTAGTCAAGTGTTCTGTAAGTTGTACACATAAAGACAAGCGCTGAATAAACAGGCCTATTTATTCCAGTTGACTATGTAATCTGAACGGTTAAAGGGAGACAAACATCTCTCAAATTACCAAACCAACCAAAAGCAGGATTGAAAAGATTAATTTGATGTTTCAGGAAAAGAAAACAATGAAATAAATCCATGCAGCTGAAATGTTATCTCCAGAAATGGTAAAGATTAAGCTGCATAGTGTAGTTTTTGATAAAGGACAATTTCCTGCTGACGTAATGACGGAGCATTTGAAACACAGCTTGCAAAACAATTCATGTTCTTTCTTTGGCTTCGTTCCGGGGGGGAGAAGGGGCTATAGTTTTTAGAGCGATAACACACCAAATTATTCGATGTGTGATTTAATGCCACGGTGCCTCACTGAGAACCACATTGCCCTCTCAAAAATATCTTTTCTTTCTTTCTTTCTTTTCTTTCCTCAGCACCGGAAGCAATCACGCTATCTCGGTGACGAACAAGCAGCCTGACCGCATGATATCACCTCTTTAGGAAAACAAGAGGAAACGCGTGCCAGTTGCTCTCACATGCGATCAATTATTTTACGGTGAAGTCGGACTGGGGGGGAAAAAATGTTCAGCCATTAGCCCTTTAGTGCAGGGATCATACTGAGGGTAATAGTGACTAAACACTGAATAAACACATTTGGCTAATAGGTCATTCGAACCTGAAGCGGAGGAGGCGGGCCTGTTGATTGGCCACGAGGTTGTTTTAAGTTCCTGCATTAGCAATATGTGCATGCACTCAGAAATGCACGAATGCATGCACAGTAATGGACAAAACAACACTTTATAATAGTGTTTTTCCGTCAGGACTGTCACAGGCGATTATAGCAACTACTGTAAATCACTATTTAAAAAGGAAACAAGCTACACAAGTGAGTCATGCAGCTGACTAGCAATTAGTAGTGTGTGTGTCAGCTTTAATAGAGCTTTCAGGGCAACACGAGGCTGTTTGAGACAGACAGGACTTCTGGTTTGTTGGTCAAATTCTTAAAAATTATGCAATGCTGAAGGTCTCAAAAATTAGGTCATTTGTCATGAATTTGTCAATCAATGTGTCAAATTACTTTATTACTGACATGGATCCATACTTTTTCATTTGTGCACAAAGACTATATTTAGTATGATATGGAAAAATGCCACAACATTTGTTCTGATTTGTAAAAAGTTTGATACTTCGGTCAACTATCTAACAGTACAACTTTGACAATTTTAGATCACACGAAACATCACAGTTTTATTAACCGTCAAAGTTATGAAAAATTAGGAAAAACACTAACATTGTGATTATTAAATGTTTTTTTACAATGCTTATGTGTGCATATCTTTGATATTCAACTTGTTATGAGTTCATAGATACCAAATACTTGATTGTGCTCCTTGTAGTTTCTGAGATACAGACATTTTCACATGGGATGAGTGTTTTTTCCTAAAATATAATGGAGTCTATAGTAAAATCAGTAGTCCCGTGTGCCCAAATACTAGATATAGTATAATAAGAAAAACTCACATTTTGACCAATATTTAAATTTCTTCACATTTGTGCTGCAAGCCCAGAGAACACTTCCACCAAAGGAAATCAATCATTTCAGTTGCGGCACAAATGGGTTAAAAATAGGATAAAATTTCAAACATGTTTCCAAAATTACATATATGCACATCAAATACACAACATATCACAAAAACATACACACAAACTGTACACTGCTGGTGAAAGAAGTATTAATTATTAAAGAAGTAGCAATAACACAGTATAGAAATATTTCATTATAAATAATAAATGAAAACTGTATGTAAGTAAAAGTACATCAACCTTATAATTAAAATGTATGCACATGTACAATGGCTCCTGTCAGAGTTATTAATAATATTATTATGTTATGTTATATTATGTATTATCATTATCAATTAACAGTGGTGGAAGAAGGATTGAGATCTTTACTTAATATCAGTAAAAAATAGCAATACCACAGTAAATAAATAAAATTACTAGTAAAAGTGCTGCATTCAAAAGTTAAACTAAAAGGAATATTATCAGCAAAATATACTTATAGTATCAAAATTAAAAGTCTATTAGTGCTATATCATTATATTAATATAGGATCATTATTATTGATGCATTAAGATGCGAGATGTTCTTTAACGTTGTAGTTTGTTGAGGAGGATGAGGAGCTATAGCTGCTACTTTTACATGGTTTATTCTATAAGAAAGCATCACGTTTTAATAAACTGATGGCATGTTTTGTATGTGAAATGTTAATCTGAAAAGTAACTATAGCTGTTAAATAAATGTGACATAAAAATACAATATTCTCCTCTGCAGTGTAGTGGAGTAGAAGTATAAACTGTAGTAGCATGAAATGGAAATATTCAAGTAAAGGACAAGTCCTCCAACAACATGTTAAAGGTCATATTGACAGCATTTTTATGTAGGCAAATATTTAAAAAAAAAAAAGAAGAAGAAATCCACAGAGCTTTTAAAAAAATGCCAAATAAAAAGTATGGCTTTTCCTAAAACAATAATAACGATTGTGAATTAATCATTTTAAAAATGCTGGCGGGTCCAAAATGAATGTTTTGTTTATCTCTGTGGAAGATATAGCTGACGTTCGGTTCCCCCTTATAACAAGGCTTGTGAGCCAATAGTAAAACGACGTTGGCATCACGTGGTATCTCTGGGTTGTCAGCGATCGAGTCCAGTAACAGATAATTTGCATCTAGCGGCTGAATGTTATCAAAGTCATCAACTGCACCTTTAAGTTTTTAGTCAGATTAACCAATCATCAATGGCTGAAACACCTGTCTCCACAAAAGATGAACCTTATGAGCTCAAATTAGATTTTTTTTATATCAGTGTTGTTTGACTGTATGTAAAGGTCTTCTATTATTTTGTCCACGCTGTATATACTCACACACACACACATACATATCCATACACACACAGCTTCAGGCGCTGCATGAACGGGGTGAAACTTAACTACTCACCTAATTAACACAGGCTGAAGGGTTCCCCCTCTAATTCCAGCACCTTTAACCTCAACATAAGAAGCGGTTACTCACCAGAAAAAACCTTGACCTCAGAGCTCACTGCAGCAGATACAGTACAACCATTTTCATCTACTCAAATATTATGCTCTTTGTACTTTTATATTTGTGTTTTTAAGTTACGAGGAATTTAGTCACTCGTCTTGAACCCTGATTTTTCGGTGTGTTTACACTGTATTCATCCTCGGAATCGTGAGATTTTTGCAGCAGAGAGTGTGATTATACTTTTTTAAACGTATTTGTTTTTACTGTAGAAGTTGAGGAACACTCTCTCTCTCTTCCCATCACCCTCTCTTGTCTCTCCCCGCCTCTCTCTTCCCCTCCCTCTGTTTATTCTTCTGGCGGTGCAACAGGCCCCAGAGCCCAGAGGCAAGTCATGTTCTCAGGGAAACGGCAACTCTCCACAGAGCTGATATCAAAATAGTTTAAAATGTGAATTGTCTGATAGTTCCCAGTGAGCGCCGAGCCGAGCCAAACACTTCCAGATCGCTCTGCCAGCAGAATGTAAACAGAGCCGGGGGGCTGGGACAGACCAAGTTGAACCTGTTGTTGTCGTTGGTTTAGTTGGTTGGCCAAAACTTCTTCTTTTTTTTTTCTCAAGTTAAAAGTCGTGTGTTGTTTTTACTCAAAAAGTCAAGGATGTGCAGGTGGTGACTCTTGGCGGGGAAATATTTTGTCAGAGCTACAATACTGAGACGAACCAGACGTCAGCACAGTTATTTCTTCATGTCTAAAATTAACAACAGTGAGAAAACAATGTTTCTTATACATTGTATAAAACCTCGTAACTGCAATGTCCCCGATGTCATTCCCGATCTCTCTCCCTTCATTACATACCTGCTCTCTAATATCTGTCTATTTACTGTAATAAGGTAAAATGTCACCTCAATAAAATAATCAGAAAATACAAAATTTGAGTTACATGATATTCTTACGCACGCAAATCAACTTTTGCACTCATATTACATATTTTTTAGTGTGATAATGCACATCAAATTTTTGACACTTTATTCCCCCTATTCAGCATTTATAAGCAATAGTACAAATTTTTAATGAGTGGTTTATAACAGATTATAACGTAGTTCATTCATGTACAGCATTTGTCAACAATTATATCGTACAAAGACATAAATAACATATTATAATTGTGTTTTACTGACATTCATCACCAGCTTCCACTTGTGGGCGCCCACAGGAGGAGTTATAACTGTTGTAACTGCTTGTAACTTATGTTTATATACTGCTTATATATGCTAAATAGAGGGACTTAAAGTGTTGCCCAAAATGTTAATAACATATACCCAGGAATGTATAAGAGAAGAGTTTTGCACATAAAACTAATATTCAGAAGTTAGTATATATAACTGGTATAACTGGAGTGCTCGGATTTATCATCAACATCCCTTAAAAAAAGAAAACTGTACATAACAAACTTATCAACTGTCTCTTTCTCTATTTTCTTTACAGCAATTCCCCGTCAGACTCTGGGTAATATCTGTTGATGTCTAGAGGTTTCCTATAAAGTCCGTATAGCCTCTCAGAGCATATTAACGTTATTGTAAATGATCGCTCCCCACAGCTCTTGAGAGGTGCGCTGAACAACTTATGTAATAGCATGCTGGACTTCTGGACCGTTGGTGAGGGAAATTTAGGGAAACACCTCAGTTAGGTGTTTCCTTAGAGAAACACCAAACAGAGAACCCATTATACAGGAGAAAAAATGTTCATGGCATTTTATTAAACATGAAAAATGTAAGTGTGTGTGTCTGTGTGTGTGTGTGTGTGTGTAAAATGAAAATGAAATTAATAAATGAGCTTGATGACAGTCATGCGCCGGAGGAAATGTCATGACCTCGAGGTGTAAATACCAAATCCTGTATGTGTGAAATCACGACTTCATTTCTCAAACCACAGATGAACCGCGCTGAAAATCTAAACTCCCCCACCGAACATGGAAAACTCAATAATCTTCACTAAAACATAATTTTATTTATTCTATGTGTTTGTGTGTGGAGAATTTCTAAATGTATACTGTATCATTTCAGTGCCTTTGTGATTTGTGGGTTTTTAGATTTAATATTTTTGTGTATTTGTGCAAGCGCGCCTGCGTGTTGAAAGAAAAATAAATCTTGCTTGATACTTGATTTGCACCTTCATTTGTTTGCTGGAATGTTTGTTAGTACTGGAGTTCAGTAGTGGAGATGCCAGCATGTAGTTACACAATGTAATGTATGACATTAATCATATTCATCATCAGTGGGAGGCAGATGAAGATTCTTAGTTTTGCTTAACCAGCATATTTTGAGTGGGGAAAAGTGAAAACCTTTTTTTTTTTGTCTTATTGTTACTATCAATAAATATAAACATAATTCCTTAATAATATTTTCTAATTTTTAAATTTATTTTATTTGACTTTTTTTTATTACGGGGGAGGGAATGGGGTTTTATTGTAATTATTATTTAATTACTTATTTATTTTTAAAATATTATTATTGTTTTGATTGTACTTGTCTACGTAGTTTAAGTATGTCTTGTCTGCCTTGTTTTAGTATGCAAAACCACTATGAATAAAATACAAAAAACAGCATATTTTTACCTATTTTTTGACGTTTTCTAATGTTTTTTCATTACTTTGTTTATTTATTGAAAGAACTTCAAACCTTGCTTTAAATTTGCTCTTATAATTAAAAACTTTATATCTTAATTTCATTGTTTCTTCCTGTGTCATTCTACGCTAACAGATTTTTGGTTTGTTGTAGTTAAATGTTTAAAATGTCAAACACAAATGTGCTGTTTACACGGATACAACATCTCTACTGTTTGACTCACAACACGACTAAATGAAGATTGAATTAAAAAATAAAAACTGCGAATTAAAAAATAAAATGTCCCTGAGCATGTCTGCTTGTTTTTTTGGGGGGGGGGTTGTGGGCTTTGCCTGAATAAGCACTGGAACTTTCCAGCATTTCTTTTCCTTTTTATTTATTTTTTGTCTGTGTTGTTTTCTCAGTATTGCAATGCATCACTTGACATTACCCAAGCAAGTTTGAGCTGCAGCGCATCAGCTGAAAGCAATTTGGTCCGGAGCGCAGCTGCCAGGCGGATAAGACTTTCCTTCTTTCGTTTACTTTGAAATGTTCCTTTTTTTTCAACATCCAAAATACACAAGGCAGCCAAATTGCTGACATGTGTGCGAGGGGCAGCGAGACTCCTGCATTCTTTCATGCCCCGCTATGCAAAACTCCACATTGTTTATTTAAAGAACACTGAACACTTTAGCACTATTAAGAAACATGTCATATAGTAAACTAAAGGTTTCCTCTCAGGAAAAATCCCTGTCAGTTTATTTTTCTTTTGCAAAAAGTTATTTTAGTTTTGACTCACAAACTGCCTGCATTCACAATTAAGCAACGGTGTTGTGCAGGAGGCTAACGGGCTCGGTAAACCTGGAAGTGGTGTGATTATGTATGTGTTGAGGCGTGGACGTGTGAGATGGGAGGACTGGACTGTCTCTTTCGTGCTACCTCGCAGTGACCCAAACAAGACGACACTGCAAAGAGGACGGAGAGGTGAGAGAAGGTGGTGTTTCCTTTATTCCTGCTTAGGCTTGGCTAACGGCTTGTTTCCCCACAGTTTTGTTTTGTGTCTGTAAATCCGTATAGTATACGGATTACGCGCCTGGTGTTCAACATGAGGAAATGCATCTCTTTACAGAAGGATAGAAACACCATCGCAGATATTGGAGAAAAGTTACTGCATAGATATAAAACCTTTATATCTAAAAACTGCTAAATATGCCGTCGAACTTTGTTACATTCATCAAATAGTTATTAATTTGCTAACTCCACACAGCACATACAGTACATACAGTACATACAGTACATACGCCCTTTCCAGTGGACTCAATGGGACCTTATTTCGGAAAAAATATGAACAGTTAGTCAATGCCGAAAGACAAATCCTTTTTTGATCCCGTTTCAATTGCGCCATGAATCACACATATGATGTTTGTCAATCTAAAAGATAATTTTGCAAGTTAATAAAGTTGCAGTTTGTTGTAAAACTGATGAAGAGAGACTTCACACCCAAGCTACGATGCCTGTGTGTTTCGTACTGGGATGTAATCACATGAGCAACAGGTCTCGCTTGATTGTTCTCTTCGTGGATTCACACAAAACACTACGACACTACGACAAACCTACGACAAAATGTGACTTTCTTGACTTGAAAATTATGTTTTAAATTGACAAACATCATATGTGTGATTCATGGCGCAATTCAAACGCCACCAAAAATGATGTATCTCTCACCATTGACTACCGTACTATTTTTTTTCTCCAAAATAAGGTCCCATGGGGTCCACCGGAAGGGGAGGGACTTCGCCTCTCTATACAGTCTGTCTGTTATCTGCCACAAAAGTTACATTTTGTCAACGTACTCAAGGCAAATTACAGACAGCAAAAAACTAAAGTAGTTTTGCAAACACATCAAAGATCACGGAGGTTCCCATAGCAATGAACGAACTTCCGACTGATTCGCATACATATACAGAGCTATGTGGAAATGAGGCATAACTTTAAATTCAATAAAAACGATACAAATATATTGAAAATACATTGTGCCTCAGCAAGCAAGATGCTTCCAGGAAAAAACAAAACAATATGGCCTCAACACCTACGCCAATGACATTTAGCTCTCCCTATATATGGCTCATTGTGGACCGCAGACAATTAGAGAACGGCAAGAGTTTGCTTTTAATGCTTGAGAAAAATTAAAGATGACACTCTGACACATCGTGATCTGAGTGGAAAGAAAAGAGCAAGACGGAGGGGATGTAGGGTCTGAGAGACACAGACAAGGAAAAAAGGGCAAAACCTGACATGTAGCCTAAACCTGGGACGACAGCCAGAAGACAGGCTGTGCGTCAGCGTAGGCGAGGCGGTGGGTGGGTGGGATGGAGGGCGTGGAGGGATGGAAAGAGAGAGAGAGAGAGACGGGAGGGCCCGTTGTGAGTGATAGCCCACCGGGGCCTCGGAGCGGCCCGACGCTGGGAACAGCTAACCTACCTTGACATGCGTAGGAAACCCAAGACTCTCTGAGCCCTCTGTCAGATAGGAGCCACCCAGTGGAGCCCCGCCACAACTGTGTAGCCCGAGCCCCCTGTGCGTCCTTTTTAACTAGCTTTGTTTAGATGAGCGCACGGCGGAGGAATGCTTCAGTATACCTTGCAGAAACCGCAAGCACAACAGCATTAGAGCGACAGCAGCTTCCCAGCGCATGGGAATAAGTCAACTCTGGCTACTAGCGGGATTATAAATGGCTGGCTGGAGGAGTTCAGTGTGTATGTGTGTGTGTGTGTGTGTGTGTGTGTGTGTGTGTGTGTGTGTGTGTGTGTGTGTGAATACATGTCAGCTGGTACTATGAGTGCTGTATGGCTATATTAGTAAAAATCCCTTTGATGGTGTGGTACTGTCAGAAAGATAAGGGTCAGCACAGTAGACCTGAAAGTTGAGACTTGGACTCGAGTTGTCTGCTGTGAGACTTGACTCGCTTGAGACTTGGCTGCCACAATTGATTTGATTCAAGACTTAAAAGCTAAAGGTTTCCAGTGTCAAGTTATGAACTGGTAAATAAGACGATATCAGGGGGGCCTTGCATAGCGACACAACTTGAATATGTAATTATCGAGCCGATGCGTTGAAAGGAGGTCAAAGCACAGGTGTAAATAATAAAACGAACGATGGCTGGTATTGTGCATGTTATCTCACCACCGTCACACTGGGAGACTTGAATAGAACCGAACCATAGTTAATATCATTAGTAACACCTGTGCTATGACAAGTCTAAATATCTGCAGTGAAAAAGGCCAATAGAGAGACGAAGCCCCGCCCCTTCCGCTGGACCACCATGGGACCTTATTTCAGAAAAAATATGAACGGTAGTCAACGGAGAGAGACAAATGTTTTTTGGACCTTGTTTGAATTGCGCCATGAATCACACGTATGATGTTTGTCAATTTAAAAGATAATTTTGCAAGTCGCAGTTTGTTGTAAAATCATTCAAGTAAAAGGCTGAAAATATGTAATTAGAAAACTACACACCCAAAAGTCACGCAAGTGACGTCTCTCTCTCTGAAGCTACGATGTCTGTGTGTTTCGTACCGGGATGTAGTCACACCAGCAACGGTTCTGGTTGTTCTTTTGCTTCCTGCCTGATAAAAAGACCAGGAGTCGCTGGATAAAACACATCATCAACATTTCATTTGTGCCTGATCATAGCTACGTTACCTAGCTACGTTATTCAGTGAGCGTTTTCACATAAAAACTAAATGATACTATGACAAATCTATGACAAACTGTCACTTTCTTGCTTTCAAAATTATGTTTTAAATTGACAAACAGCAATTCAAACAGGATCAAAAAAATATTTGTCTCTTGCCGTTGACTACCGTTCATATTTCTTCTGAAATAAGGTCCCATGACATGGGACACCGGAAGGAAAGGGATTTCACCTCTCTATCGAAAGGACTTGCTATGTAAAAAACAGGGAGGTTAAAGCACAGGTGTAAATAATAAAATGAACGATGGCTGGTTTTGTGCATGCTGGCCCACTGTTACACTGTCACAGCTTACTGGGATTCTTAAACAGAGCCATCGCTAATATCATTAGTAACAGCTGTGCTTTCCCTGCTATGACAAGTCAAAATGTCTGCAGTGAAAAAAGGCCTTCACCTAAGCTTTTAGCTGTCACTCCTTTAAGTCAATAATGACATTCAACGTGTCATGAGGATGCATTTTCGGCTTTTCGCGTGTCATTTGTTGTGCCACGCAACTAAGTTATGGGAATGTCCGCGGTCAGGTTTAGGCAAAAAAAAAAACAACACTTAGGTTTAGGGAAAATTTCATTTAAACAGGTTCTTAAACTAAGTAAAATTAAATATGTATGGTAACAATGTAACATAAGTACGGAAAACACATCATTAAAAAACACGTCAACTTGCAAAACAAAACACCAGTCTCGAACACCGCTCTCCTGGTTGAAAGTTGTGTGTTTGTTGGACTCACCTGCCTGCCATAAGCAGTCTTTCTCGCTTTTTATTCTATACGTCACTAGCTCTGAGCGTAGCATATTTGCGTGGATGCATTTACATTGCAGTCTGTCAGACTTCATGGCGTACAAATGACATGCCGAAAGCAAGAAAGGGCATTCTTATTGCATGCTAAATGCCTTAAGCATTATTGCAGCATTAATACGCCTTTTCCTGCAAACAAGCCATTTTAGTAGATAATATTGAAGTATTGAAACAAAAAACATTTAACTGATCTTTTTTTATTATCCTTTTATACTTGATTTAATGGAAGCTGACAGAGTAACACAATCACAAAATATACAACCATCCAATTATGGGAACCGTGTTGTAGCACATTTCATTGTTCACAAGTCCACACTAAAGAAGGATATTAGATAAATACATTTTTGTCTCTACAAGGAGCACATACACTGCGTAAATAAATCAAAGGAAAGAATGAGTGAAGGGCAGATGTGCATATACACTCGTTCGACCTATTTGGCAGAGAAGAAGAAGAGTGAGACAGGGACGTTTTTTTTATGGAGAGTACTGAAACAGTCTGAGATAAAGCAAATGACGACAGTATGAAGGAGAGGAGAGGAGAGGAGAAGAGAGGAGAGGACGGGGAAGAAAACGGATTGGATGTTGGCACGCAGGGAAAAGCAGTCTGCGGTAGACTTGTAAATAGCCGGAGGGACAGAGGGATGGAGGAATGGAGCTATCAGCAGAGAAGTGATGAAGGTCTGGGATCAGGCCAAGATAAACACAGGCCAGCCCAGAAGGAGCTGCAGCACCACCACACACACACACACACACACACACACACACACACACACACACACACACACACACACACACACACACACACACACACACACACACACACACATATGTATGAATGTTACTCACACACATATGTACAAATGCACAAACATACAAACACTTAAGACTGCGAGCAGCACTTTATATTCATCATACTGTTACACACACACATCTAATACAAACACGCCCATGCACGCACAAACGCCTGCAGACAAATAAACAGTGTGCTTTAAGGCTCCCAAAACCACAACTTCTTGAGTGTTAAGCTGTGTGACAACAGCTTGAGCTGTCATTTAGACATCTCGTTTCATCACACACTTCGCATTACTCCATTTGGTGAGATACCGCAGAGTAAACACGCGGCGAAAAGAAATAGTTGGAGTTTTATTTTTAAATCCGAGGCATAAGCAGAGTTAGTCGAGCACTCAGGAAATTGCACGTAATGAAACTATTACTTTGTAAATATCATAAAAGACAAAAATGCCAGCTGCGTCCTGTAGATGTAATCAAAACTCATACATGGGTGGGAAGATATTTGTCACTACTGTTAGTTGCTTGCATCTGCATGCACATGTGTGAAACAGTGTGTTTCCCCGTTTGTCCGTGAGCGTGTGACTGAGCTTCATTAGCGTGCTGTGAAGCGAGAGCTCTCCTGCTCCGTCTTGTCTTTTGACCAACTAACACCTTGAGTGAAACCTTTAAAAATGTGCTAAATGTTATCTTAAGAGCCGCATTGAGAGGCGTTTGGCAAAACTGCAGCGTGAAAGAGCGGCTGTGAAGCGTGTCTGGCTGGAATGCAAAACACAAGTTGTGGTCATCACTCTGTCAACACACAGATACAGGCTTTGAGGGTCTATGTGTGTCATTTTGTTTCTGGTAAATTTAACTCAATCCCAATTGTTAGCTAAATGTGTTATTGGTGTAAAACAGGATTATTGATAAAGAACATCCATCCTCAACAAAGATTAAATTAATATATAGGTTATTTAAAGCAGCTATAATCTATATTTTTTATAATAAGAGTGGATCAAATGACTAGGTATAGTGCCCCTCGCACAGTTATGACCCAAATCTGCTATTCTCCTAAACTCTACAGCGCTTTAGCGCATCTTTCAGCTTTCTGCTTTGGTTTTCCTGCCCCAACTTTACTCTTTTCGTTCTCTCTCAGCACTCTCGTCAACCTTGTTTACAGCCACAGCAGAAAAAGCCCTAAAAGAGGACTGTACACTTCCTGCCTAGTGCCAAATGGTGGACAGACAGAAGTTAGTGGCATGCTGTTGAGCATTTAGCAGCCAAAGAGACATATTTCTCTCAGGAGTTGGTGGAGACCAAAAACAGAGCTAATAGGAAAGTGAATACTGGATTTACATTCATTGGAAGCACGACTCCAAATGAATGTGGCTCCATATCTGCTGGATATGTAATTAGGCAACTCTGCTAACAACTTTGCCATATCGATGTAAAAGGTGATACGTCAGTGTTGTTGTTTCGCACTTTCCCCAAGTGGCAAAATTTGCACACAAAATTTGGCCTTCTCCTTTCATGTCCATTTTGTATTATCATTATCAAAACAGCTCAACTTTGGCAAATAGTGTGATTGCTTAGGGCCCAGGTACACCAGATAGTGGTGCAGCAAAATTCATTTGCACATCCTCACAAAACAGGTAGTGGTGGTGGTTTCACTCTGCCTGCACGGCTCTTCTCATAAAACACAAAGATTAAAAACAACAACGTCTGCCGCATAAGTGAGCACATGTGCATGTGTGAGTGTGTTTACCCTTTTGAAGATCTCAGATTATTAGTCTCCATGAGTGGTAGTGGTGGTGGTGGTGGTGGTGGTCGTGGATGCAGTGGTGGTACTTGTGGCTTGTGGGTGTGTGTGTGTTTTATACATAGAGCAACCTGCATGGCAGTTCAAAGCCACCCCCGTGCAGTACGAGGGGATGAGAGGAGACATGAAAGCAGCACTCAACGACATGTAAGATCACAGAGCCAAATGGCGAGGAAGGCGCACCAACATAAACAAATCAAACACACCTATATTTTGTCAAATCAAATGCACCCACATGTTCTTAGGGGTAAGGGGTTCTTAATGGCATGGATGCAACCGAAGTCTGAAGAGAAGTATACTGTAGTGTTACTGAAACTATAGTAATGCATTGGTCGTGTTATTCCACAAAATGTAATCAACGGAAATTGTCAGACTGCACTTGATCTATTTATCTATCTTTATTTAAATAAATGCATTTATCGCAAATTTGCTTGGGGAATCCCAGCTGATAAAAACTGACTGTTGAACATAGAAATTTGTTTTATGTCTCCTTGAACTCACGGATGAATTAATGGAAAAGAAAAAAAAAAAAGTTATGACTGCTGATGCTCATCACCACTTCAAACATACACTTTATTATGTCGAACCTGACGCCGAACAATGGGAATATTGACAGTCGTGTGTTATGAACAAGCCGGGTTGTTTGAGTATTTTAGCGCGCCGGGCTCCCAGGCGGGCTGTAGCTTTGTGAAAGCGCTGTATTGTATTTCTTTCCTGTGCCAGAGCCCGTTTCCTGTGGCGGTGCTGTGTCAAACGATGACCCTCTGCTTCCTGCAAGTCGCATGGAGACGGGCCTGCCACGAGCCCCGGGGCCTCACCGCCAGCCACTGGACAACCTCCGAGACCCCACTCCGTCTGTCTGTCTGCTTTCAAGTCATTACCCACCTTGCCCTTTTCACTTTTTCCGAGCCCCGTCTCTTATTTCAATTAATTCTTTACCTCCCTTTTACTCTTTGCTTCTTTTATTTTACGTCCCTTCATCCCCCCTTCCATCTACTTAAATATTTTCTTATTTGCTACCTCACATCTGTCCTCGCCCCACTTCTCCTCCATGTTTCCCTCTGTCCACACCTCCTTTCCTCTCTGCATCCCTTCTTCCCTCCTCCCTTTGTCCCCACTGTCCAGGTCAGAAGAGGGTCTGTCAGGCGTTTTCCTGTACAAGCCGCAGGTCCAGACCACACCTTGTGGAGGGGATTTCTGCTACAAGGAGACGTGCACGCTCACGTCTGCATACAGACATACACGGAGCTACTGTACACACTGAGAATATACAGTTGTTTTTGGCAATAAGCTGTGACTCTGTTGAAACGCTGTCTGTAGGATAAAAAAGGTACTTGTGGGAAAAAATGTTGAAAACACATTCAACGGGACTTATATCAATGCTCCATCTAGAATAAGCAAAAACAAAAATAGCTGTATTTTATTCTGAATAAAATGACCATCAGCGGATAGCTGCCGACCTCTCTGACTGATAAGTCAAGTCTGTGTTTTTGTGCACTGAAACAAGACGTTTTTACGTCATAATGCAAACACCCTAGGGCCACAACTCCACGTTTAAGTATGAGAAAGCTGTCAAATCACACATTACTACTGGTCCCCAAAGAAATCAACCACATGGCACACGGGTTAAAGACTCAACCTGCCTGACGTTTGTAGCGGAGCAAATCAAATCATGACTGCTGTGTAGTTTTTAAACAGCTGATGTGCGTGTTGAAACTAAATCTGAGCTTTTATGGAAACTTATACTTCAACTTTGATCTTGGACAATGTCCCGGTGGTACGTGAGTGCATATGTGTGTGTGTGTGTGTGTGTGTGTGCATTGGCACAGTCCACTATGTTCCAGCATGTCTTTGAATTGGCTTCTCACCTCCTTCGATTCAAGGTCACGAGTACACACGCGTGCCGGCAGCAATAACACGCTTTACTGTGGATCTCGCGAAATGACTCCCGTAGTCTTCTTCCATTCCGGGTCAGAGGCAGGAAGTGAGCTGGGAGGAAAAGGAGGAAGCCGAAGCAGCTCTCTCTGGCTGCAGGTAGTGACCCTGAACCTTGACCTCCAACCTCACCCTCCATCAGTCCTGACAATATGCGCTCTGACAAAACACAGATGTGCAAACACGGTGGTGTTGCCTGCAATTTGCAGATATCGAAGGAACTGTGTCTGGCAGCATGAAGCCTCTAAATAGCTGAACTTTCTGACGATTCTGTTTTAAGGCAACTGAGTCTTTCAATGAAAACATTCAAATCTGGAATTATAATTTATCTTTTTTTATTATTTGACAACAATAACAGCATGTTGCATTTGTTCACTCATTACATTTACAGAAAAGGTCAGGAAAGCTGTATGGATTCATGGATTTGTTCACACAATCATCCTTCCTTCCTTTTATCAAACTGTTTGACGACACTGGAGGTACCGCTGATGAAGAGACTGTTAGAGCATGAGCCCTGTCCAAAAACAAACTCACAGTCCTTACACACAGTTGAAAAGGTGTCAAAACCAGCTAGGTGTTTTTGGACAGAGCACATGGCTTTTGGAAGATGACAGAACTTTCTGGAGCTGCCTCACCAGCTCCAGAAGAATAACCTGCTGCCATGTTTGGAAGGCTCCAGTTTACCCTCGATGGCTGGGTTGGCCTCAGGACGTGGTCTAGAATGGTAGGGGTTCTCAGGGAGGGCCCGCTCGGTCGCCACTTTGGTCACCTACGAAAGAAAAGGAACATGCACGCCATGAATTGTCAGACATACATATTGTGCAAATGTGTAAACACTTTGAAATAACAGTGTTCTGCTAGGACGTCATTGGTGGGTTGCTCGGTTTTAGTGATTCAGTGTTTTAAAGGCCTTGATTCTTCTTGACATTGTGATTAATACAACTGAATTGAAACACAACAAATACCTTGAGTTATATATTATTGTACAACATGTGTTTAGAGCCAATATCTCACTAAACCAGTGACATTTACAATGATTGAAGTCTGGTAAAACCTGTGAGATCTAATAATTGAGGAATGAGCAAACAGACCTTTCTTCTGCTGAATCCTTGTCCATTTCCTCTTCCAGCTCTTCCCTCAAATCATGATTTACATCCTCTTGGCTCTTCTTTATCCACCTCATTCCTCATCCTCTCCCTTGCACTTTCTTTATGACTTCTGGGTCAGGTCTGTCTTTCCTTTTCCTGACATACTTTTGTCTTTCTCCAAGACTGGATATCGCTGAACCTGAATAGGTAACTCTTTCTCAACCTTTTCCAAATAAATTTACTCCCACCATCTCAAGAACAAGTCTTTCCATGTTATATACTGTAGCTGAGCCACCAGTGAAACTCAGCCAGCGAGTGGGCAGTCAAACTGGACATTTTTCATAGTGATCTCAAGTCAGATTTCTGATCTTTTGTTTCCCTGCTCATGTGATTTGACTCCATGAACAACAGCTCTGCTTGGTAAGTGCAAAATGGCCAGAAAGTTGATTACAGCCATTCACAGACTCCCAGGTTTGTCCAACTGTCTTTTCAAAGACTACACAAATAAATGTCCAAAAAAGGTGTTGTCAAGATCAGCTTTTGGTCTTGTTTTTTTGCTGCTACCTAATTAGTGCTTGCCAGCATGTTATGCAAGCCCCCTTAAAAATGGCAATTTTATGAAAAGAAAAACCAAAGCAACATAAAATGCATGATTTGCCTGCTCAGAACTGTAGCTTAATGAGACCACTACGCAGATGCAATCAGAGCCTCTTGCACAGCCCATAATCAGCCAGAATAGAGCCCATCAACCGAGCTGCTCGCATTGTGAATGCAGTCAATCCCTCCCTAAGACTCACCTTAGACAGGTCTCCCAGATCGGGTCTCTGCCACCCCAGCTTATCAAGGACGCAGCTGTCGAAGGCTTGCTGCTGCTTACGGCACTGGCGCAGTTCCAACAGGTTTGAATAATCCAGACAGGTCCAGTACTCCGTGAAGGACTCGGCACAATTTCCCTTGATTTGCCTAGGAGGAAGAGTGCAAACAGAGATTTGAATCAGAATCACACATGCAAGAGTAAAATTAAAATAGTCCACAAAACTCAGTTGGTTCCTATGTACACTCCAACCACGTCAAGAACTTTTATTAAATTGTTGCTTTATGACTTCCAACTACTCAAAAGACTTCCAAGGTTTCCATAACAAGAACTTTCTGAACCGGTCATGTGAATAAAGTGCCCTGAAAGGTGGCTGGCAGTTGCCAGAAGCACCTAAGAATCAAACCAGGTCCCAGGTGCAATTACAGCTTTTCTCAAATCTTTCCTCATTATAATAATTAAAGGTATTGCTCTTTCACAGTAACTCTCAGTCGGAGTGTCGGCTGTTTATTTCGGCTTTAGAATTAGAGGTCATGTGTTTTTTGAGAACCAGAAACAATCTGTTTCACACAAAAGCACCTTAGTTGCTGCATGGGCATCGGTGTATAACCAAAGCTCAGTCTCAAACTTTCAGTAAACACAGACACAGCAGTTAAGAGTGAAAAACCCCAGACCACTTCCCCAAATAGCCCCCAAGGGCAGTTTTATAGACACAATAAGGTCAGTACTTCACTTATACATGTTTTAAAATGAACAACCCTTTTTTCTACAGGTCATTGTTTTAAAAAATACACAGAGCAATTACATAAAGATGTTTTCGACATACTTTAGTTACCACTAGTTGATTTATTTTTATTTATTTCAAGATAACACGCATTTATTGAGAGGCTCACTCTTAATCAATAGCCAAAAAACGCAGGCAAAACAATCATTAATAGATTTTTATGAAATGAAAATAAGATAGTTAAAAAGCTTTGACGGAATAAATACGGACTCGATAAGATGATGCAAATGATCCAAAAGCTGTAAGATTAGTACTATGACACAGTACACTTACACATTGGGAAACACATTTTGAGACATCTGGCAACATCCCAGGAAAGTTGTGAGCAAAAATCTGTTGTGGGTATTTATACTTTCTAAAAAAATTCAGTTTTGTCGTGGCATGTCCTTTACGATCATACCCTCATACAATAAGTTTGAATCTACCTATATTCTCGACTCTACCCTACTGTGCAGAGTTTTATTCTTGTGTTTCTGTGTGAAAAAGGCCTTTTCCTTCATTTTACTTTTGTTTTTTGGGGGGTATTTTGGAGCTTTCCTCTTGTGTTCACATTCATAAAAACATATAAGTTGTCTACAAATTAATTACTCATCTTTCCCTCCATTGAGATACACTTTGGAATATTAATGACACCATATGCATCACTTTTACCCAGAAGACATCTCATTCAGCTACAACATTTCACCACTTAAAGCTGGACGAGGCGGTTTATTTTTGGCCTTATTGGGCAAAAAATCCATTATAACCTTTCAGCATATTGTAATTCAAGTGGTAGCCCAGGGTAGGCAGTTTTCTGCTCCTGAATTATTTGGAAATAAAACCCTGCTCCTGCAGCTCTCCTCTCTCCCCTCTCTGTCCTAGGACCAATCCACTAGACAAGCAAGGGCATATGCACATGCTTCATACAGTAACCAGTACGAGTACTAGTCATTCATTTTAAACGTCATCCCGATTGTGATCCCAATGCCGTTATAGCGAGTTGATAAACTGTGATTTTGAGGCTCTGGCAAGCTAAAATATTGGCAAATTGTTTCAGAGAAGGAGAGAAATGTTGCTAATAATTTCGCCTATTGCTAACGTTAGGCACTGCTCCGCAGGAGTAAGCAGAAGGCTATTAGCGAACAACAAGTCCGTCTTGCTTTTATGGGTTGCTTTGCAGTGTAGACAGCTGTAGCCAATGCTGGAATAGCAACTTTTCCAGCAGGATATTCTGCCGTTAAATCAGTCTTTCACCATCTGCATTTGCAGCCAATAGGAACGCTCTCTCTGAAATGACCTGTGATTGGCCAAAGTCTCCCGTCACAGGCTAGATTTTTTAAAGCCTGAAAACAGAGCCATGAGAAGGTGCGGTAGTCTAGTTTTCTCTCAGAGCACTTGAATTACAATATACTGAAAGGTCACTGTGGAATTTTTGCCCAGTGATGCCAAAAATGTACTGCATATCCCCACTTTAAGGTTCAGTGCACTTAGTAGAAACAGTGCATGGGAATTCATGGAGGACTAATGACTTATAAACATCTGTCCTTAGGTTGGACCACAATTAAAAAGTTATTTTAAACCTCACTCTTCTCTTGTTTTTCTGTAAAATCTGGTCATTCACCTCCATCCCAGATGGTGCATTGGAACTTAATTTTTAACCAATGTTTTCTCTCCTGCCCTTACATCACTAGCGTTAAATTGCAAACCATTCTGCTTGGCCAGGGAAGACTGGCATCTCCATCCCACTTCCGCTAAAAGCCAAAGGAATGGAAAGCTTATTAGCAGGACAAGTTACAGGATAGGAAACTGTGTAAACTTAACAACTGTAACCCCTGGAAGAACAACTCTATGTATTTGCAACCTCAGAGCACATTTTCTACCCACATGTCCATCACAGAGGAAGAAAGGCAAAAACCCTTGACCGCAAACCTCCTTTGACCAAGGTTTCAAAAAGTCTCACAAACTCTGCACTCACCAGCCGGCTCCAGAGTTCAGCCACATCTTCACTCACTCACTGACCACAAGATTTGCAGATGACACCGCTGTAGCAGCCTCCAAAACTGTATATATTCTGCGTAATCACTAGTTTTCTAGTCTATTCACTGTCACCCTGATTAGTATTAATTATTTATTTTTTTTACTGAATCTCTAGAAAAATCACTAAATGTGTAAACCATGTGTAACAACTGTTTCAGACTTTGTGTCATTGTGTACTCGGAGTATTTGGCACCAAAAAGATTGACAACCATGGGTGTAAGTTACCTGAAGAAGTTGAGGGCACACTCGTTGACTTTCCTCCCTTCTTCTAGACATTTTCTGGGGTCCTTCTCCTCCCAGCGGCAGAGCATGAACTCCTTGTTGGGTTTGTCACACTGGGAGCCATAATGGTGGGCAGCAGCCTTCAGTACTGCTGAGGACACATTGACCTGGACAGAAACAGGGACAGACACAAGGAAAACAATGAGTCTGGGTAAAATGATCATTCATTACCAAATAGTTGATGCACTAAAACATCTTTTGAGGTACAGGATTATTCTTGGGTATCCTGACACTTGTTGATTGATGACCTCATTAAAAGAGCTGAAGGAATGAGTTTAATCAAATATTGCAGATCAATTTAATATTCATCCAGTCATGGACAGACACAATCAGTACATGTGTAGCCTAACTGTTAGGCTAGCTCCATTAGTGAAAAGTACACCTTCACAAACTCCTAAATTGTCATATTCAGCCTGCACGTTGCATATTATTTACTAAAATTCTGTATTAAAACAAAAAAAACAATGAAATAGTGTTTGTGATGTAAGAGGCAGCTATCAGGTCTGAACTATTTGTTGGAGGACAAGCATGTATTCTTCTGTCCAGCATCTCTTTAAATCATCTCCAACTACAGGGGTGATGCCAGGTGTGCGGATTGTGTTGATCTCTAATTTCTAGCATGGGTTATCACACCAGTTGTCAAAAGTACAAATTCACCCCTTTAACGTGGGTCTTCTTTTCTCTTCTTTTATGAATTTGTACTTGATCCCTCACCAAATAAGCACACACAAATGTACATGTTCTACAATCAGAAATAATGCCATTTTCATGATTGCAAATGATATTGTCGACATTGACATGAAAATGTTGTTATGCGTCCACATTTTGCAAAACTACTGAATATAAATGCTTATTTTTCATTCCCAATAACAGTGTCATTCTTCAGACAAACATGCATACACACACACATACACAAAATGTATAAGTTCACCCAAAAGACATATTTTTCCACTTTCCCCTGGACAGTTTTGGTTTAATCTGCTGAGGTTTTGAGATATCCATCTCTAAGATTTCAAGATTTCAGGACCGAACTGATGGAAATGTTTCACAAAATTCATACTGTACTTTCAGCAAATTCTAGTATCAAACACAATATTGAAATCCTTTTGTCCTTAACAGTCTCTTCTGCACTAAATTCACTTTTTTTAATAGTCCTGTATCACAGCTGTTACCCTGCACTATATTCAGTTTTAACAGTTTTCTTCATCTCCTTGTATATTTATATCTGGTATATTCTTTTGTACTGTGTACTTTGCACTACTAACTTTTTTACTGCCTGTTTACTAACATGTTTTGCACTATGGAACTGTGATGCTGGAAACTTGAATTTCCCTCAGGATCAATAAAGTTACTATCTATCTATCTATCTATCTATCTATCTATCTATCTATCTATCTATCAATATTGAGAATGTGTAAGTATATTTCATGAAATCTAACTATCTTTATAAGAAAATAAAAAACAATTCATAAGGTGCTTGGCAATACAACAACCATTTATACCTCATTAATTAATTACCAAAAAAACATTTATCAAACTACTGAACTCAAGAGAAACTTGTACCTGCAGGCATATTGTTTATTAGAGCCCTGATGCTGCCATATTAGTGTTGGAAAGACATAAGCTACTGCCAACTAACACCTGACTTCCAAGGACAAGTTCAATGTGTCAAATAGCACACTGCTGCTGCTGACATAAAACAGGCCAGAGATTTGTTTTGGGGCAGCCACTGTAAAGTTACTGTCACCATAGAGGTAATGGACTATGAGGAGTGCGATACAACGTTAACGATGGTTAACAGCCGATGAGTTCCTGCATATTATGGTTCCTCTAAGGCTATTTAATGTTACCTTTCTTAACATTTTATTTATTACATCTACCCTACCTATTTTACAAGTGCAATTAACTCTGTTTGCATTACATCTATTTTTTATATTTTATACTTCTAGTGTAACACTTCTGTTTATATTTATTTATTACATCTACCCTACCTATTTTATTTGCTTTATAACTGTGTGTGTTTTACCTGTTTAGTCTTGTCAAGTATTTGTTTTAAAGCACTGACCAGAAGCGGCAACTGTGAATCTCGTTGTATTTAATACGATGACAATAAAGCTTTCTATTCTATTCTATTACATGTAGCCAGGGAATGAAATTAGCACCTGCCACCTGCCACATAACAGGGTAAATGTTGGCTGTGGCAGGTAAAAATGTCAGATTTGGCAGTTTTCCTTATATTAAGAAATATTATTTTTAAAAAGCAATTCCTAAATTCTGTTGCCCAGGTGCTACCTTTTCTGTCAGTCTCTTATTCACTATTCACTGTCTGTGCAATATATCCTTGATGCAATATACACCTCAAGGGCAACTACCTTTGTTTACATTTTATTTATTACATCTACCCTACCTATTTCACAAGTGCAATTACCTGTTTACATTACATCTATTTTATATTTTATACTTTATACTTCTAGTGTAACACTTCTGTTTATATTTATTTATTACATCTACTTTACCTGTTTGATTTGCTTTATAACTGTGTGTGTTTTACCTGTTATATGTTTTACCTGCCTCGTTTGGTTTTGTCAAGTATTTGTTTTAAAGCACTGACCAGAAGTGGCAATTGTGAATCTCGTTGTATTTAATACGATGACAATAAAGTTTTCTATTCTACAACTGCAGCTGCAGCTAGTTAGAAGCTAGTTAGCTAGCAGCTAGTTAGCTTAGCATGTTGTGTCTTACTGTGACTTCTATTAAAGCTTCAACAATAAACCTCATAACTCACCTCGTCCACGCTCAGCTCCTGCAGCGACGGCACGTCCAGCGTTGTGGGCATGGTTGTGTGTCTGTGTACAGTAAAACACACGAAGGAAATCAAATGAAACACATTCAAGGTCCTCCTCGTCTGGTCTCCAGGACGACAGAGCGACGAGGCCGCGGAGGAAGAAGGTCAGTTAGTGCTGCTGCTGCTATCGGCTGCTGTCACCTAGGGAGTCGCGTTCTGATGACGCAAAGTTTGTTGGCGCATGCGCACTTAAGGATCTGTAACAAATTGGATAAACTTATTTGTTTTGCCAAGTTTAATATCAAAATTAAAATGTTAAAATGATAAAAATGTGACAAATGATTCATTGCTCTTCATGCTGAACAGTTTTAGGCTGTTAGCCTCGCTTTGACTCTCTGTTGCTACGTTGCCATGGTAACGATACACTTGCCATGGTAACGATACACCTGCCATGGTAACGATACACTTGGCAGTCTTGCCCAGTTGATGTTAAATTCACGTTTTGTGTGCTTGTTTGTTTATTTTGAGAAGAAACGGTGCTACTAGCAAGTCAGTGTAGTAATAATGGAGCTCATCGGAAGCAGCTACACAGGAGATATAAAAAATGGGTGGTAAGTGTTTGTTTCATAACATTAATGACAGATATATATATATATATATATATATATATATACAGTAGCTGTAGTGCTACCTATGTGAGTGTGACCATCTCATCTCTACCTCAGTATGGATGGAAAAGGAGAGTACACGTTTCCCACACAGACCAAGTATAAGGGAGAGATGAGAAATGGGATGTTCCATGGCAAAGGAGTGCTACACTTTCCAAATGGGAGTAAATATGAGGCCATCTGGGAAAACGGCCTAGCCAAACAGGTGAGGAGTGGTGTGTGTGTGTGTGTGTGTGTCCCTGCATGCATGTCAGAATATATGCATCCACATGCATGACTGTGTGTTTCACATTGGTTATTGTGTTGATCTCTAATTTCTAGCATGGGTTATCACACCAGTAGTCAAAATTACAAATTCACCCCTTTAACGAGGGTCTTCTTTTCTCTTCTTTTTTTGAATTTGTATTTGATCCCCCACCAGATAAACACACAAAAATGTACATGTAATAAAATCAGAAATAATGCCATTTACATGATTGCAAATGATATTGTTGACATTGACATGAAAATGTTATGCGTCCACATTTTGCAAAATTACTGAATATAAATGCTTATTTTTCATTCCCAATAACAGCGGGACATGCACACACACATATACAAAGTGTATAAGTTCACCCAAAAGACACATTTTTCCACTTTCCCCTTGACAGTTTTGGTTTAATCTGCTGAGATTTTGAGATATCCATCTCTAAGATTTCAGGATTTCAGGACCAAACTGGTGGAAATGTTCTACAAAATTCACACAATATTGAGAATGTGTAAGTGTATTTCATGAAATCTAACTATCTTTATAAGAAAATAAAAACAATTCATGAGGTGCTTGGCAATACAACAACCATTTATACTTCATTAATTAATACCCAAAAATCATTTATCAACGGTAAACGGTGTTCCATGTTCCATGGCAAAGGAGTGCTACACTTTCCAAATGGGAGTAAATATGAGGCCACCTGGGAAAACGGCCTAGCTAAACAGGTGAGGAGTGGTGTGTGTGTGTGTGTGTGTGTGTGTCCCTGCATGCATGTCAGAATATATGCATCCACATGCATGACTGTGTGTTTCACATTGGTTATAGTTGATATTACATCTGGTCCCTTTTAGCAATCACTCACCATTATTGTCGCAGTTATTAGGTTTCTCTCCTCTTTTTTCCTGCCTGAAGCTACAGTCCCCTCTGCTCTGATGCAATCTTTCATGGGGTTTTGCCACAACAGCCGATCACTCCAATTATTATCATCATTTCAGTTGCGGTTCATTTGAAATGATAGCAGCTCTGAACCATGACTAACCGTGGAGCGGACTACCCTGCACCTGCATCCATTCCAGCACCAAAAAAAACTATACTTCCATTCAAAACAGACCTAAACTATCCAATAAACTCAGAAATTCAAACTATCTGGTAGCTTATAGCTCACTCTGAAACTTGCACCTCTCCCATCAAACAATGCTTCTCAGCCTGGGGGGGTTGAGGATCCCACATGTATGTTTTTTTCTTTTTATTAACCAAATTAAACAAGCACTTTAAAGGGCTGTGATCCTAAAAGGTTGAGTTCCAATGTGTATATTAATGTAAAAGACACTGTTCTATTAGAAATTTTGTGGCCGGAGAGTAAATGTCACTACAACTGTTTGATCTAAACTTGATCAAATGTACTCTGATATAAAAGGGACAACAACAACTAACATACAATTAACAGCAACCTCTAATTATGTCTGATGCAAGTTAACAGAACTTTTTTTACTGGAGACATTTTGACACAACATAGCAGGAAAAGCACATGTGTAGTTAATACTGTGCATGCCGGCTCACTGATATGGGTTAATGGGACACTTTAGTTAAACATCGTTGGTGTTATAACTTACACCTGTGCTTCTCCTGCAATGACCAGTCTAAATTATCTGCAATGAGAAAGGTCTATAGAGAAGACAATGCTAAATCTACACCAGTTGTCAAAATTACAAATTCATGCCTTTAACTTCTCTTCTCTTCTTTTTTTGAATTTGTATTTGATCCCCCACTAAATAAGCACTCAAAAATATACATGTTATACAATCAGAATTAATGGCATTTTCATGATTGCAAATTATATTGTTGACACTGGAGTGGAAATGTTGCAATGTTTCCACATTTTGCAAAATTCCTGAACCTGCTTATTTTTCATTCCCAATAACAGTTGTGTCATTCTTCAGACAAACACACACACATACACAAAGTGTTTCAGTTCACCCCAAAAGACATATTTTTCCACTTTTCCCTCGTGGGATTTATCTATGCAGACAGTTTGGGTTTTATCTGCTGAGGTTTTGAGATATGCATCTCTAAGATTTCCGCCTTAACCCAAAGACAATAGAGGAAAATTTAAATTCTTTTGTGGTGCTTAAAAGCACTGAAAAGTGACATTTGAAAACCTCGACTTCAACTTATCTCTCCAGAAACCATGTCTGGTAGAATAACCCCCAGACCTTGCTTTCAATAGTTTTCACTGGAACTATGTTCTGCCAAACAAATAGCCCCAAGGAAACCTGCCAACAGTGAGGTCTGTGGATTATCTTGAGTAACATTGTTGCTGTCGAGTTTTTTAAATGCATTTTTTCCACTTTGAGGAGCACAAATGAAACTCCATTGCATGGAGGTGGTAGAAGATGTGAATATCTCAAAATTTTGGCACATAAAATTGGAACTCCATCGCCAGGAACCACTAGAGGTTTGTGTGAATTGACCCTTTAAAATGTATGACTGAAGAATGAGGATGATTTCACTATTGTGCTTACTCACAAGGGGTCATTTATCTTTGCTGATGGTCTGGAGTACAAGGAGAAGGACTGGGACTACTGCGATGGTTACGACAGGCGCTTCTACAGTGAGCGTGTCAGCGGACTCAGACCTGCAGGTTGGAATTCATTTATTTGCTCACTCTGTCTTAGTAGTTGTAAACCACTGTAAGATCACCGTTCAGTACAAAACAACCTTTTTGTTCATACAGGAGAATCTCAGTTGACTAATCTGCATCCGCCACCCATCATTCCTGATGGATGCTACGACTGTGGAGATGGTTTCTATGACCCCAATACCAGAGCCGTCACCGCCTACACTGGCAGATTCCTCAGGAATGCAGGTGAGACAGAAAATATCCTGTTATTTTTACTGTTGTAGCCCTGTGACACCAAACATGACTGGATTATTAAGAGATGTGTCTTCTAACAATGTTCATGTAACTCCTTACTTCGATTCATAATAATAACAATCCTTTGCTACTAAATAATTGATACCTGAACTATGTAATTAATGTGAGGTGAAAAAAGTACAACAATCCAGATATGAAACTCTCCATCATAATCAAAATCGTACCTCTTTTTCTCACTGCTCCTTTGCACTAGTTTGTGCACATTTTCCTTCCCACTAATTTGAGGCCAAATTGGCTCCATCTGAGTGTTGAGTAATATCCAGACATCTTATTCTGTTGTGCCAAAGCAAATGAGAAAGATGAAAGTCAAGAGCAAACACGAATTTCCATTTCAAATTAAGTACACACAGTTTTATGTCCAATGAAGCCCCTTGTCAGTGATGGATTGCTGTGAAATAGTAACTTAGAGGAACCGCGTGTAACATTTCGAGGCGATCTATTAGCAGAAATGGAATATAATGTTCATAATTATGTTTTCATTAGTGTATAATCAAACAAAAAATCGTTGTGTTTTCGTTAGCTTAGAATGAGCCCTTCATATCTGCATAGGTGGCGGGTCCTCTTCACGGAGTCCACATGTTGCTCCACCATGTTTCTACAGTAGCCCAGAATGGACAAACCAAACACTGACTCTAGAGAGAGCCTTTCACGTTTTTTCATTACGTGAAGACCACCATAGTTCTCCGACACACACAACCGCCGTCTGACTTCCATTGCTACTAAAGTAGTATTATTATGGTAAGGATGGCCTCTGAGCGGGGCAAACGGCGCTACCGCGGTTTTGCACTCGGCAGCTCACATTACACAGTCTTGGAAAGGGAGGAGTGAGAGGAGGCGTACTCAGTTGGTTGCAATCTGCAACCACACCACTAATTGTCGCCAAATCCTACACACTGTACCTTTAATAAAGCAGCACCACAAAATTTCAGTAATCATATTGCCATTGATTTAACCAGAGCCTAGTTTAGTTTGTGTGCTGTAGTATGCACCTATGGTCAAGCTAATGGTTTGTTTGAGTGGACAATGTAATGTTTTGTGTTCCAGTTATTAGTGTAGACTCCTCGTGTAAATGTCCCAATCATTGTTTGATATAGTTGAATTGCTCGAGGAAATAAATGCCCACACAGGTCTATATCTCAGTTAGATTCAGGAGTTCAAAACCATACAATCAGCCAGATTAGTACTGAGGGAGCCACTGTTGCTGCCTTGTCATACAAGATAGTAGCTCTGTGTAAAATCATGTCTACTTTTCAACAACTCTGCTTTTCTGAGAGCAGGCCACAGAAAAAGCCTTTCTGAAAATACTTTGAAACAACCAAAGCTCTTGTATTGAATTTGTCTCAGACTGGACCCTTTGTCTTTGCCCATTTTTTTAAATAACTGCATCTCTGAAAGCATATGGCCATATGGGAAGGATTTGATAGCAATGAACCTATGGAGTGATGTTAAATGGATTATCCCTGGATTCTCCGATGGAAGATTATTGCTACAAGTCATCTGATAAGCATGCTTCTACAGGCTATAGCAAAACTTTTTTTTTTCTCCTTTTGTTATTTGTCAAAAGTGGAAAATTCAAGACACATTTTTTCCACTGAACGGGTGCCCAGTTTTGGAGCTCCTGATTTGAAGTGAATGTGATCTGTCAGGTGTCCAGATAGGAATTCCCAAATCCTGACATCCTCTGCTCGTCATGTCTCCTATGATTTTACATCACTGGACAATGTTGTGAATTAGGTAGCGGCTTGTGAATGTGGTCTCTAAATACACAGCTTTTGGCTCACTGAGGTTTGGTCCAGTTTTATTGCTGTGCATCAACAGTGTTTGGCATTACCGTTTTTTTATTGGACACGTGTTGCAACACAGCTTTAATCACAAGTACATGCATGCGGGTGTTGTACAATCATGTAGGACTCTTGTTACTTTGATTTTTAATTACAGAAATGCAGCATTCAAATCAGACAATATTTTGGTATTCTTCCACATTTGTCTGGATCCTCATCTGATGATTCTGACTCTTTTTAACTTTACAAATGTAGCAATGTCTCAAGATATGATCTTTGGCAGAAGTTAAGGTATCACTCACAAGCTCCCCGAGGTAAAAATGTATTTTTGGGGCGGAATATCTGTATTCAGATGAGCTACTACTTGCAACATAATACAGATCAGTTCCACAAGCACACATATCTCATTTACATTTGTGGAGAGACAGAAGGAAACAGAGGAGAAGATCCACATCCTCCTCGCCAGATGTTATCGGCGTGTGTAAGAATACAAAAATATGTTTTGCGATTCTTTCCATGATGCGGGTAGTTCATCATCGTTACAGCTCTGGTATTGATCAGTGGAGTGGCGGTGAGAGAGAGAGAACAAGAGGATTTTTTTTGGAAAGTTGAGATGAAAAAGAAGAGGAACTGAACACTTGCCAACAATGCTCCGAGTCAAACAGGAACTATTTAATTGATGCGTGCCTGTTTGTGCGCAAGTGTGTGGAGGGATGTGTTGTGTGCTCTATATATCACATACACTACCTCTTGTCTCGGTATACAATTCTTGAGAAGAATGCTCCTGTATCCTGTATGCATTTATTTTTCAACCCCAGGAGGTGAAGGCACATTTGTCAGAGTGGGTGTGAAGACGGAATTTATTGCCTCGTGGCTTCCGCCCAGGATGAGGACTGCGGGGATGATGGGACACAGGGAGGACCCACCCTCCCAGAGGGGACGCTTGCTGCAGCAAGGAAAGAGGAAGGAGCTCCCTGTGTAGCCGTCACAGCTGGTGGATGTAGGACAAGGAAGACAAAACCTCATATCTATAAAAGTTGCGTATGGAACTGGTTTAAACTGCAGATGATTCAAGTATTGCCCCCACTGAACTGGACGTCGTTGCTAGGGAAATATCTAAACTTTACTCGCTGGCCACAACTGACCTATCGCAAAGTCCCGCCCTCCCTAGTTACTGTTGCTAACTTGGACAAACAGTCCCTCTTGGCATAGCGCCAGGCAGCAAAACAATAGGATCTGTAGCTAATAGTCCCCAAGAGGTTATAGATTATTTTTGGGAGTTGAACTGATTTCTCGTCATCGTGGAGCTGCCGTGCCGACTACATGTATGGAGGGATGTGTTGAGAGTACTGGTATACACCGTGTAGGAATGGAGGATGATGGAGGGATTGGAGGAAGATGAGAGTAAGAGTGTCGGTTCCTCCCGTCGCAGATGTGTCCAGAGGGTTCAAATGTAAGATGCAACAAACCTGAACACATCCATACTGATCCAGTCGTGTCTAGAAGGCAACTTGCAAATTACATAAACTTGCAAAAATGTGCAAAAACTCTTGTGACCTATGACCTTTCAAGATCACTGCCTAACCTTAAACATCTCACGAGACTTTCACAATTTGTTCTGATCCTGTTTTTACATTACTTTGTACAATTACTTCAAAATTTAAGGCTCATTAGCCATTGAGTTGGTGGTTTTCTTCCACATGTCGAAGTATTCTCGAGCAAGTCAGTGAACCCCAAACCACTCCCCTATGTAGTCAGCTTGAATAAAAGTGTTTGTCGAATGAACGTAGCGCAAACAATACTAACAGTAATAGGATGGCTGACCCTCTTTATGGTCTGCTCAGCATGTTAAAACCCAATGTACATTGACAGACTTAAGTCTTGCAAAAACACACATCACAAATTTCACTTTACTCATTTTGTTTTGGGCAAGGACCAGGGAGCATTTACACGGATTAGAGGAGTCGTCACTGGGCGTTGACCAAAATGACTCTACGAGGAAATGGTGCAGTCTTTTTAAAGATGACAAGTGCCCTCCGTTACTGACACATGTAGCCACTGGGCTGACATTGGACATTGCTTCCCATCTTTTTGTTTCTTCCTTAATAGTTTGTTAAATTCATTTTCTGATTAGATTTAAGGAAAGACATGCCATTCACTCACAGAATCATGCTTTATTTCATATCTACAATTCCAAGTTTCTTTTGGGTTTACAGCCAGTCAGATCACAATCCAAACCAAATATTTCAGTGATTGGGTTGAATGATGGACTCAGTGACTCTTAGTAGATTTTTATTAAAAATCTGTAAGAAAGTAGTCAGACGAGGAGTCAGACAGGTCATTTGAATGCAAAGACACCTCCTGCAATACACAGAAGACGGAATTGTGTCGGAGTGTGTGTGACTTTGCAGTGTGTGTGTGTGTGTCAGTGACGAGTGATTGCAGGTGGTGAAAGATGAACATTCAGGGAAAAGTCACAGACTTTGTTTCTGGCTGATGTTCTTCCCAATCTTCTTCATGAGCATCAAACTGCTACTTTGACACCACAGCACTTAGTCATTTGGTATTATTACACTGCAGTTTTTCATCTCTTCAGTTCATCTCTCACTAGGAGGGTAAACCAGGGAGTCTGAAAAGAAAAATAAGACGACGACATGTCAGTGCACTCAAAATAGTTGTTAAGTAGCATATCAGTTGGCATAGAGGATGAGCTGGCAGACTTCAGTATATTTCAAAACACAAAACACTGCTTGCTAAGCAATTAATGATGTTCAGTGATTGAGATTTGAATTTTTTTTACGTTTTTATTGTGACATGAGATCATTACAACAAACATGTGCTTCCACCTCAGTATCATAGTTTGCAGCCCAGCTTAAATAAAGCCAACAGACTGCAACACAATGAAACAATTAATGTTAAACCTGAAACACAAATCACAAAATCAACAAACAACTCTAAAAGACTATTTTTATCCGCTTCCGCCCCTCGCAAAAAAACTTCCAGAAACACTTAATTGTACTTAATTTGTCTTTGCTGATGAAGATTGTTACTTAAGTTTGAAGGTAGAATATAAAACATGACTCTATAAAAGTGTAATTAAAAAAGAACGAGATACATAGGCCACATCTGCACAATCAAATCTCCATCACTGACTGATTGAGCGTGTTCTGCTATTAAAAATAAACACACACATGGCCAGTTGTGTGTATTCTCTCTTGGCAACCGGCGGCAACAGGCGGCGGCAGCGTAGGAGGCGGCGGCAGCAGCTCCATGCAGCAGGGGCCATGTGTTGCCATATTGTTTGTAGCACTTTCCTGTTTCTGGAATAACCGCTTCCCTTTGAAACTCCGCACAGAAAGAGTTCCACACTGAAAACATTCCACTGCCAAGGAAAACACCTCTGGTGACCAAACCGCGGCCCCTCCCTTTGTCCCCGTCCAGCCGAGGTGTTTCACACAGACAGATAACATCAGCCGGGGCCCTTGGGAGTGGAACACATATCCTCAAACTCTCATTTTTCATACATGTTAGAGGCAAAAAAACACCATAAAACAGGATTCACATGTTAAGCCTGTGAGCTGTGACAGATGGATTAATAATCATTTTGAAGATCAGCATCTCTCCTTCAAAGCTGGTAACTGGAAAACCGCCGCCGTTTTCTGTGATGTCATCATCAAGACACAAAAGCAAAAGGGGCTGCTGTTCCGCTCGCAGCGAATTGGAGACAGATGACTTCTACGTGTGCATTTGAATGTTTATTTGAGCTTTCACATTTAGGTACGTTTGATTTCACTGTGGTGCCTCCACTTGGAAACCACAAAATGTGCTTATATTAGCACACGTGACCCGCGTGTCACCGTGATGTCACAGAGTTTGACATCACAGAGTGTCATAGCTCTCCTGTTTCTGTGAAACCCAGCAGAATGCAATCATCTCTTATGCAAATCACTGCAAGAAAGCAGATTTTTGCTTTTGCTAATTACACCAGTGTCTGTCTTTGTGTGACTGTGTGTGTGTGTGTGTGTGTGTGTACGTATGTGTGTGTGTGTGTTAATTCGCAGCCATTAGGCTGGAAGGAAACACTTTCCCCTCTGAGTGTATTTTAAGGATTAAGATAAACAGACTTTAACAAGGTGCCATTATCGCTTCCACACACTCTCTCTCCTGCAAAAAGGTTCGTCCTTGCAGGTTGTTACAGTCGAGATGGATATTAACTAAAAAACAGTTTAATAAACAAGTGTATTTAGGTGCAACATTTTTCCTGAAATTTACCTTACAACATTTGACGTCATCATTACTTGATCGAACCATATAGGCTGCTATAATTTATGTATTTCTGTTTTTATTAATCTAACTGCAATATCCCAATACATAGAAAGGATGAGAAGAGTCATTACCCTTACAAAAAAGACGTTTATTCAAGTGTGCTATTAGTATACCTCTTTTGAACTTAAAATAAGGGAGTATCTTTTCAGTTTACTTTTTATGTACTTATCAGAGATATACTTAAAATTATACTTAAGTATCCTTAGCCTACACTGATAAGTACAGAAAAGCCTAAGTGTACTTGGCAAGTATACAGAAAAGTCCAAGTATACTTAGCTTATACTGAAAAGTATACAGAAAAGTATAAGCACATTTGGCTGAGTACTATAAATTCACTTAAAGAAAACTTACAAGTATACTTGCAGTAAAAACTATTAAACAGTTAGTTTACTGAGAGTATTTAAAGTGTACTTTCATAAACTAAAAAGTGGGCTACAAGTAAATAACTAGTAAACTAACAGTATACCTATACGTTCACTTGTAGTATAGTTCATATTATAGTTGCAGCACAAAATACAACTTGGATGTAAACTAGTTGTATACTCAACGTTTACTACTTTTGAAGTATATTTAAAGTATACTTTTATACATTAAAAAGTGGGCCAATTTATTCCCAAGAAGTATCAAAGTAGTGCACTTACAAGTATACTACTAGTACATTGATATAAGTATACTTATTGCTAAAACTAAACAGACTTTTCTGTATACTTGCCAAGTACACTTAGACTTTTCTGTAAAGTAGTTGTGTACTCATCGTTTACTACTCTTACATTTCAAGTATATATATATATTTTTATATAGTTTTATTATTAAAGTAGTACACTTACAAGTATACTACTAGTATATTGATATTAATATATACTTATTACTTAAACTAAACAGACTTTTCTATATACTTGCCAAGTACACTAAGATTTTTCTGTAAACTAGTTGTGTACTCAACGCTTACTACTCTTACATTTAAAGTATGTATATATTTTTTATATATTTTTATTATTAAAGAAGTACTCTTACAAGTATACTACTAGTACATTGATATTAATATACTTACAACACCTCAAATAACTGTACACCTCTCTAGGGAGGGGAGGGGACAAAGGAGGACGGTCTGCAGGACACATAATAATACACTATACTAATTTTTAACAGTCTCTTCTGCACTATACTCACTTTTAACAATCTCTTCTGCCCTATATTCACGTTTTTAATAGTCGTGTATCACAGCTGTTACCCTGCACTATATTCAGTTTAACAGTTTTCTTCATCTCCTTGTATTTTTATATCTGGTATATTTTTTTGTACTTTGTACTTTGCACTACTAACTTTTTTACTGCCTTTTTACTAACATGTTTTGCACTATGGAACTGTGATGCTGGAAACTTGAATTTCCCTCGGGATCAATAAAGTTACTATCTATTTATCTATCTATCTCTCTATCTTATTACGTAAAGTATACTTGGGAATATACTTGAACTATTCTTAAGTTTACTTTGTAAAATAAACTTGAAGTATACTTCTTTTTTTACAAGGGTAGATCTATAAGATTAATGTATTGCCTTACAAAAACTGGTAAATCACAAAAGTGTCCCGCTGTCCTCAGATTGCAGGGAATTACCTAAAACCCACCAGAGCCACCTGTGCCCTCAAATAACCCAAAGGTACCAATTACATGTGACTTAAATCCCGAGATAAACGCTGCTATACAATCTCAAGAGGGGCAGAATTACAGCAAATATGAAAATGTCCCAATCTAATGCTCATTAAGGCAGGTTGTGGTTTGTGGCTAATTGAGGTCAGTAAACGCAACGGCAATAATTACCTTCTCCTGCGTCACAAAGAGTGTTTGCGTGGCAGCTGTCCGCGTGTCCGATGCGTTCAATGACCTCCCGATCAGAAACAGGTAGAAAAGGAGAAGACAGACGCAAGAGAGAAAGACTTGAAGTGGCTGTTAGTATTGACGCCTGCGTCAATGCGCAATTACCCACAATCAGCCGGAGAGCTCTGCAGACCTGCTCTCCTCTCGCGCACAATGGAGCCCCGCGCGCAGCAGCAGTGGAACCTGCGGGGTGAGGCCCGCGCGCTGCTGCTCAAGTGCGTGCAGCTGCGGGCGCTTCCAGAGAAAAAAGCTCACTTCCCCTGCAATTAGCTACTCATTTCAGTTGTAACAATGAAAAAACTGGTTTATTATCAGCTCCTCTGGCAGTCGTTTCGGTTTTAAAAAAAAAAAAAAAATTGGCGTCTATTTTTTTTGGGGTGGGTTATTATTTATTGGTGTCTGAAGTGGCTCTGAGAAGTTATTTTCTCCCCCTAATTGTCAGGTTTATCTTGATTTGACAGATTTAGCCCGAGACTTGAATGCCACTTCACTTGTTACAGCCTCACACACACATACAAAATGACCTGTGGTTTAATTATTATGCAGGCTTACTGGTTATTAGAGGTTTTGATTTAAACGCTTTTACCTTTACACTTGTAGTTTTTTGTCTCATTTAATCCTAGGTCAAACGTTTAAAAACAATTTACTTTTACTACAGACTTTGTTTCCAATACTATTAAGAAAAAAAAATGGAGATAATTTCAAATTAAATCTTTTCAACAGATGACGCGGAGCATGAGTGGATTGTGCGGACTTGTCGGAAAGCTTGGGAGGAGGATGTTGGCGTTGAGCCTGAGGAGACTGATTGACCCATTCCTGAGGAGACCAGCAATATCAACTGATATTTAAAAAAATAAAAAATAAATGCTCCTTTTATTTGTATGTATCCTATTAAGACTATTGAACATTTCTATATTTTTTGTTGTTGTTTAATGAATGAAAAGCAAAAGGTTTATATTGTATCTTTTTCTGTTATGATTCATTTTCTTTTTTTTTAAATCCTTCTTGTTGTTTAGGAGTTGTAGCCACTGCCTGTATTCATCTTCATTTCCATTTACTGTGAGTCTGAGAATGTATAAGCAACACCATACCTATGTGTCCAGTTGATTAAATAAACTGTCATAAATTTAAATGTACTGTGTGTTGTTTTGAGTTTAGTTGTTGGTTGTGCAAACATACTACATTTATATGAACTCCATCTGATGCCATCAGCATTTACTATACGACTAAATATCACTTCCTGCATGGGAAAAAAGTTTAATACCATTGTCCATTAAAAAAAATAATAACCTGAGGTGTTTTTGTTTTACAGTTGCCAGTTTCGAATATCTCTTGCACTTTTAAATCCTGACAATAAATATTCCTGCATGCAAAAATATTAATAATATTCAAAATATTATAATGGAGGTATATGACATTCATAGTCTACATTTCAGTAAATAAGTCAATATATATTTAGGCTTCATGTCAGTCATCAATGAAAAGTTCAATGGTCAAAGTCATATTTTGATACTATAATGTATGAGATTACAGGCACGCTTTTGTCTCCAAAACAATATACTTGCTAATGTGCAGGTAACGTTAACAGGGTCATGTACTCCTCCTTTAACATATAATAATAATAATAATAATAATAATAATAATAATAATGATAATCACCATGAACTGTCTTTATCAGAGGATATGTTGGAGGCACGATAGCCCCTCTATCACCTAAACAACTTCACAAGGTCAAAGGTGAAAATAACATCAATAAATAATATCAAGTGATTTAAAGGCAGCAGTCCTTTTGCACAATCTTTCCCATGATGCACCCTTCCTGCTTTGTGACAAATACACACTCATAAAAAAATGCAACACACACACACACACACACACACACACACACACACAATAGGATGTACCAACTATCCACAAAAATAAGGGCAAATACATGCACCCACAACCAAAGGACTAAACATCATGCATAATTACAAAACACATACAATTGCGTCATATTCATTTATTTTATTTGTACGTTTGTCATTTAAATAATCCTATCCAATTGAGCCTAATTTAATCTCGGTGCCAAACATGTCGTTTGGGAAATGAATTATTGCTTCATTAATTTATCCTCACAAATGATCCAAAAACCACAAAAATATCACATTCTATTTTATTGCAATTTAGTACACAAAACATTTATGATGCACAGTCTATCAAATAAACTTTTTTGTTGGTTTTCATTTCATGTTTTTTAACAAAACAAAAACAATTTCAGAGGAGGAAAAAAGTGCTTTACAGGGATTTACCATCTCAATAAATACAAGGACATTGAGGTCTTGTTGGATCCTGTTCTTCACACAATGGCCATGGCACTAAAATACAGATGCACACTCTCTACCCCTGCCAACACACATGCACACACACACACACTCACACACACACACACACACACACGTCTTACTATGTACAACCCCAGTCTGTTTCATATTGTACCAATACACCAACGCTCCCTCTTTGTGTGAAAGACACACACACACACAGCGGCTGAACAAGCAACCTTCGAAATTATAAATTAGTGACAATACACTTGTTTGGAAATGTGAAAATACTTGTAACAGATTTTGTAGGAATGTGTATTTTGACTAGTACACTCATCTCAGACTTCCCTCTCGCAGTTTAAAAGAAACGTAACAGGATTGTGGCGGCCTGAAATCTGTTAGCTTCTAATGTTACAGCCATAATTTAATAACACAGGAGCCCAGACATTGTGCTTTGTGGTTTTCCTTTTGTGATAAACAGTCAAGATGCTGATTTTCTACCAATGGAAGATTTAAAATAATTTGTTCTGCACAATACAATTAAAAAAAACACCCAAATAGAGACAAAATACAGGCTGGAATAGTAATTAGCTGATTCACTGCTGTAATGTTTCTTTTAATAATGGAAAAGATAAGGCACACAATATTTTCATTCCTCAACAAAAATCTAATTTCAGAGGAAAAGTGACCTAAAATGTAACTAAGAAGTTTCTGTTTTTTGAGATGTCATAAAGTCTGTCATTCCTAAAGAAAATATTTCAACAGTCGACTTATTTAATTTACATTTATGTTTCCTTCATGGTTGCTTTAGAGAGAAAAGAGTGAGGAGTCTTACCTCTAATGTGGTCTACTGTGTGTGCTGGGGCCCTCGGGCCACAATGACAGTTAGTTCCCCCTTTAAGTTTTCCCTTCTTTGTTTATCTTCTGACAGCACTCAGAGGCTTCAGTCCTGCTTCCTTGGTCAGTTTCATCCCTTTAAAACTCCATTCCTCCTTCAAGTCGGAGGGTGGATGGGCAGAGTGGAGGATGCTGTACAATGTGAAGCAAAATGGGTCCTTTAGGTGGTGTAAAATACAGTCAGTGAGGTCCCGCTAATGATAAATGCTTCATCATTTTGACAGAGTGGCTGCAGGTGGGATATTCCTGTCCTGTCCTCAGAAAGAAAAAAAAAAACAATAAAGACGAATGTAGTTTTTCCTCGTTCTTCCATTTCTTTTTCTGCTTCCAAGCGGCTCCTGTAAGATGTGTCTTTTCTCCAAGCTGACTCCTGCGTGACCTCTGGGTCAGGTCTGTCTGCAGACGTCAGTGATGGGAGGTCGAGGGTTAGGATCCGGAGGTTTAGGGGTCACGAGGGGTCGTAGTGGTGGAGCGCTAGCGGCTGAGGGGGAGCTGTGGCAGCGACATGGCCTGGTGAGGGAGACCCTGAGAGGTCAGCATGGAGAAGGGATGACCTGGAGAGCACAGAAAAAATAATTTTAAAACAGTGTAATAAATAATAATCTGCTTTAAAACTACCTAAAAGTACTGTTTTATTTTACTGCACAAAAGTAAGCTACAACTCACTGTCGATGTACCCGTGAAGGGCCACCATGCGCGCCCGCTCTGGACTGCCAAAGGGGGAGTAATGCAGCTCATCGGGCAGGGACGAGGGTATCCTGGACTGGAGATGACCTGGGGGCGCCCCACTGTGCTGGGGCGTGTGCTTTTTGTGTCTTGCTCTGCAGTTTTGAAACCACACCTATGAAGACGCAATGTAACCAGACATCATGTAGCTATATTCTTAAAATCAAATATGTTGATTTGTACGTTTTTTAAGAAGCATAAATGACAGACAAAAACATTGAAAATGTATTATCTAATATGAACATTAATATATTGGCATTTAACATAATCTGACTTTTTCTTATTCTACTAATTGTATGGCTGGATCAGGTCATAGGTGTTTGTATGTTGCTGAATTATGTGATTTCAATACATACATGGTGCCTTCCAATGAAACTCGTGTTTACAACATGGGAAGTCGTGTACGCGATATGCTGAGCGTTCAAGTGGTTAAGTCGCGAGAACACCACTGCTAAGCGATGGCAATATTAACGTTACTGTCAGCGTCTAGAAGCCACAGGGGCTAATGATTTAGCAAGCTAGTAAGTGGGTAACATAATGCAGGAAATGCAAAGGCATAATGACAGAGGAAAAAGATGAGGCCGTTGGGAATATCAACATTTTCCTCAGACATATTCTAAATTTACGAATAAAAACAATATATGACTAAAATTACAATTTGTGTGCCGAAAAATTTACTTCCAAGGCCTCCGCCATTTCTGACAACGTCAACAAACATGTCACAAGTCGTGAACTCGGAGCTTTCAGAAACTTTCTACTTATGATGTTGTGAATACCACAAGAGGGGCGTGTTCATATGGATTCTTCTCGTGAGTCACGGTAAACATGACCCCATTTGAAGGCACCAACAGAGCCATAACATCAGTAGATTCATTACTACCAGAATAAAGTGGATTTCTGTGTACTGACCTGTATAACTCTCCTGCTGAGGCCCGTCATGTCGGCTAGTTTCTGTAGCGTCTGGGCGTCTGGATTGTTGTCCTGGGCAAACTGAGCCTGCATGATCTGCATATAGAGGCAAATCTTTAGCATTAAATCAATCCGATCATTACAGACATTGTTACATATTGCATTGAGGATTATAGCTAAGAGTGCTGCACGTTTACAAAATGGGCTTCAAATTGTATTAGAAATACCTTGGTTATAGGCTGAGATTGGTGTGATGTGTTGTGTCTGACCTGTAGCTGTTCTGCAGTGAAGGATGTCCGTGCCCTTTTGGCCGGTTTGGGCTGACTGTCTTGTTCTGTTGGAACCGCTCCTTCTAATGTGATACCATTGCCTGAAAAACACAACGGCAGACATGTGAGATGACAGATAAAACCTGAAATGAAATGACCAAGATAGTCCCAGGAGATGTATTTGAACCAGAGGACTTGGAAGGGACTTTTTTTTTCCTCAGTTGGGACCCAAATGTGAGGGTCTTTAGCTCTTGTAACATGACCATTGAGAAATCAGAAAGAAGCAGCCCAGACATATTAAATCATCAGAAATAATAAACCGTACAAAGGTGAATTATGCAGTCATTATTTTGCTCAGTTTTGGGAGGACTCTTGAGCAAACATCTGGACGGCCACAGAGAACCATTACAGTAAATTTGCCAGAACCACTACTCACCGCTCTCAGCCGCCCGTTTGAGGTTCTCCACCATGGTGTCGTAGTGGATCCTACACAGGACCTTGTCTTCCACCAAGCCAAACTCCTCTCCCGTGGACAACTGCCTCTTACACGAGTAACACGCAAAACACGCCAAGTGGTATGCATTTCCCCTGGCACGACGCACCCAGTCGCTGGCGTATATCTGCCGCCCACAGCGGGCACACTTAGTACCAAACCTACTGTGAGGGAGAGAAAAGGAGAGCAGAGGCAGAGGAGGAGAAACAGAATGAGGAATTAGTGGTTCATTGACGGGGTAAAAGCAACATTTCGATAAAGAAAATCACAGCAGTAGATGATCTTAGATGATCCAGATAGTACACACATTAATTAAACATGCACAGACGTCCTTTTCTTTGAGAATATGTTGAGAGAGCTGAAGTTGAAAATAAGTGTTTTTAAACTTGAAGTTTTGGCAGAACTCAAGGGTTTAAAGGAAGAAACCTTGGAGGAGGATGTGACCTTCAGAAAAGACTCCTGACTGCGGCTGCAAGCTGAGCCTTGAATGCAAACAAACCAACACCTGCAATTTCCTGGTTGATGCATGAAGGCCCTGACATGCACGCACACACACACACACACACCGGGGAACAAACCAACACACACACACAAACCAGGGTGGTTTTACACACAGTGGAAGATGAAGAAAGACTCGGATGACATCACTCTAGATCGCCCCGCTGTAACTGATAGCAACAGTGAGGTCAGGCAGCACATAAACCTAAACCACCTGACTTACTGTTCTGAATGGGTGGGTGGATGAAAGATAAGTGGACAGAAAGTCATGGAAAGAGAGAGGGTGAGTGAACGTACATTTGTTAAGTCAGCAAACGCTTTAAGACAATTCCTCATGAGCTCAAAACAAGATATAAATGTCTAAAATAAACATGCTCTCGTCATTTGAAATATTTGAATGTATATAAATGGGATTGAGGACAGAATGAGACAAATACAAGGGTGGAACAGAGACAAAGTAAACATAGATTTAAGTACCCTAACATTCATCACCTTCTAGATAAGTGTGCATTAGTCCCTCTCACTATGATTTTTGGCACTCAGCCCCAATCCCATTTAATCCCACTGAAGATGTAAACCTTTTTTTTTTTTTTTAAATGGGTCACAAATATATAGTACATTTTTTAAAGGCTGAATAGTTCCCTAAAACAGCTGGTCATTTTTCACAAACATTATTCAAACAAGCGTGAACAATGTACTTCATGGGGACTATTTTCAACTGCGGATGAATACACATTTGGTGTTCTGGTGAGTATTTACAGCAGCAGGATGGTGTAGAGCTGACTCTAAATAAACTACAGTGCCCATGTTCATCTTGTCATGTGACTCATTAATGTGTCCATAGTAGTTTTAGTAGGGCTGTACCGAATAGTTCGAAGCTTCGTTCATAACGTTGACATTCAAAATCAAAATCAACATTTTTTTGTTGCGTGTCAATTCATTGTGTTTAAATTGGGGCTGTCAAATTTAATGAGATAATAACAGGTTAACACAAATTTGTTTTAACGCCACTAATTTCTTTAATGCATTAACGCAATCCATTTTACGGAGGTTGTAGCGGGCTCAGTTTTAAAGCTAGAGTGAAGATACTGGTATCATATGAAACTAGAAAACCTAAAATCCATCTGTACCAACCATACCAGCTCGTTGCAAAGGAGGCTAAATAACGCTCCAAACTTATGCTACATTTTGGCGAGGAAAAACTGGCATGGCCAATTTCAAAGGGGTCCCTTGACCTCTGACCTCAAGATATGTGAATGAAAATGGGTTCTATGGTTACCCACGAGTCTCCCCTTTACAGACATGCCCACATGCAGTTTTGGGGCAAGTCATTGTCAAGTCAGCACACTGACACACTGACAGCTGTTGTTGCCTGTTGGACTGCAGTTTGCCATGTTATGATTTGAGCATATTATTTTTATACTAAATGCAGTACCTGTGAGGGATTCTGGAATGAATATTTGTCATTGTTTTATGTTTCAATAATAAATATATACATACATTTGCATAAAGCAAGTATATTTGCCCACTCCCATGTTGATAAGAGTATTAAATACTTGAAAAAATCTCTGTTTAAGGTACATTTTTAACAGATTAAAAATGTGCGATTAATCACGATTAAATATGGACAATCATGTGACTAATCACAATTAAATATTTGAATTGATTGACAGCCCTAGTTTAAACCCAGTATTTCTGCACAGTTGCAGATCAAGATTAGGCTAGTATTATTAGTAGGCTATTAAACTATTGGTAAAATCAAATTCCAGTGGTGGCTGTGTAAAGTGAGGGTAACGCAGATGACTGGTCGACTCGCAGGTCAGGTCACACCTACAGTATATGTATTTATGGTGACGAAACTGACGAGTTATATTCATTAAAGAAAGTTGATTTCATGAAAAAAAAAGACTAATTTAATCTGATGAATCTCTTTATTCAAATTGAGGGGGGTGATGACGTCATAAAATATGACGAGAGACATTCGTAGCTTCATTTGAAAACCTCAATAGAAGCTTTGAATGTAAAAAAAAATGCCATTCGGTACAGCCCGAAGTTTTAGTATAACAATGGAGGTCTGTGGCAGGGAGGAATAAGATACATCAGGCTTTGGCAACACAAACGATGCTTTGATAGTTTTGGTCTTTTAATGGGATTTGGTTGAAAATACAAAAAAACATAGAATATCACCGGGCTTCTCCTATAACTGAGATTCGCTGTGCAGCTGGCACTGTGGAGTATCCCAAAAAACTCCACTTTAATACAACTGAAATATTATACTAATTTCCTGTTTTACACCACAATCAAAAGACATTAAGCTCCTAATTTAAAGAGCACATTGTGGGTTTAATGGGTATAAAGCGCTTTACGTTTGAGACGGTCGTGGTTAGGTTAAGAGCCATTGTTGGGGTCAGCAGCTGCCAATTCTGGTGAAGGAGGCAGCCTGGGAGAAAGTAAAAACTGGGGGCCCAGAAGCATAACGGCGAAGCTCAAATTAGATTTTCCATATTGATGGACAGATATCAAGAGCTGATGGCTGACTCAACATCTTTACTAATACATGTTCTTCTTTAACTTAGAATATAGAGCAGAGGTATAGAGAGAAAGCTCATGCAAGTGCAGCATCACAAACACGAGCCAAATTCAGTCAATAGTTGAAAGGTACGAAGGCAAGCTGGTGAGGGCGGGATGAAAAGAATAGACACGGAGAGAGAGGAAGTAAGTGGCTGAGGGAAATAGCAAAGTAAAGAGTGTCGATGGCAGAGAGAGAGAGAGAGGAGCAGGGGGACGGAGAGCACGAGGGTTTGCCAAGTGAGTGGGTTTGGCAGCGTATCAGTGCACTCAAGTCCACTCTATCTGGGATGAAAGCATACTATAGCCTCCGACATCTCACAAACTCGTACCCCTCCTCATGTATATGAGCTTGTTGGCCAGAAGATTCATTTTTCTGCATGTAGTGTGGTAGAGAGAATATTTATAGGTCATGAATACATGCCTACTGTTTGAGGATTCTGTTTGCCTTCCTAGTTTTTATCATCACTGTCAAGTAATGCAACAAATACGATCTCCAGTACCAGGCCTGCTATTCCTCATCACAAACAAACACAGTTCAGCATTAGAGCAAAGCGAGTCTTTGTGGTGACCTTGAAATAAAATTAGCTGGCACAGCGCTTACAAGAGGATCTTAAGTTGTCACAGATATGTGCAACTTAACCAAAAATAACCTCTTATAACTCAATAAAAGCCATTCCGGAGACAAATGGTCTCCATGGCTTACAGCGCTGTGCTGTGTGTGTGCGTATCGTTTCGGATTGTTATGGAGAAATCCAGGCTGTTTCTACAGTAAAAGAGGAAAACATTGTGGAACATTGTGGCTAATCTAGCATGACAGCTTGTCAGTTTCATGCTCCGAGACAGAACCCAGAAAAGCTGCAAATCATCCCTTGTTTTAACCCCCTCCATCCTCCTCCATCTTCATCTCCTCCTCAGACCCCTCCCTCCCTCTCTATACAACGTCTTTTTTTTTTTGTATCTCGTTTTTTGTCTTTGTACCAAAAACCTGGTGTTTATTTTGGAGCGATGTCAATCCTCACGGCCCCCCCTGTATCACTCACAAAAGGGGAAAATCCTACACCACAAAACTCCCTTTTCCCCCAGACCTCTGCTATTTGCTCCCTTCTTTCATCTAATCTTTACTTCTCTTTTTTTTTTTTAACAGTAATTCACCTGCTGCTGAAAGAGTGGCTTGAGGAGGTACACGTTTTTTGGATTATTTCTGATGTGCTATGAGAATACTCTAATCTCTATTAGATTTGTCCTGAGAGACTTCTTGCTTGCGGTTTTTACGAGGCGAGGTTCGTGTTAGGCCTTTTGTATGGGAATCTAAAACGGGGGGGGAAGTGATCTAAATACTTTACAGACAACATCTTTTAACGGATTTAAAAAATATCATCAAGCTTTACCACATTAACCCTGCACAAGAGGAACCTTGACGTTTTTTATACCCTGTTCTTTGAGACTGCAGTAACTGTGGCGGTTTTCTTTGTGCTTTACAACGTGAATAATCATCATAATAATAATAATAATAATTCATTGCTTTGACTGAGCAGTCTTTATTTAAATGTGTAGCATTGTGTGACAGATGTCTTATTATAATTTCAATTCATTCAGTTCTTAATAAAACTCACTCTCGCTCTGTACCGGTTTACTCGTCTTTGTTGCTATGGAGACCTAATCAGCTAAGCAGAGGTGGGTTGATGAATAATTATTATTACAATACACACACACACATACACACACACATAAAGAGACACGTGTGCACACACATCTCATCCACAAAGTTCCCTATACGTGCATGGACTCTGGTTACACTGTATGTCGGTATCCCAGGGTGCCCCTGATTAGTGCAGCAATGCAACTTCCTGTGTGGCCTGCAGCTCACGGACGAGGATGATGTTTCTACGGAGCGGGGCGAGGGAGTGGAGGGGGGTCAGGGGAGGAGGATGATAAAGAAATGGTTTGCGTGTGTGTGTGTGTGTATGTGTGTGTGAGCAAGCCCCTGAGGCCTGACATGGGTTTGAGAGGCACAGCATGGGCTCTGTCCTGCGCCCCCTATCCCGACATACACACACCACCTCCCCATCCTCCCCATACATACATACACACACACACACACGTATATGGAGGGAAACCCGCTCTGATTTCCTGCTATTACGCCCCATTAAAGCAGCTGTCAGTCCAAAGCCAGATGAGAGGCTGACACAGATGAAGAAATATCTCCAGAGGTTTGAAAACCAGCCCAGAGGATCTGGACTCGCGGTAGTGTTTAGCCTAGTTTAAATCTGGCCTAAACCCAGATTACAGTTTATATTTACAGAGGTAAGCATTGTACAGATCCCAGAACCTGCAGCAAAGCTTCACTGTCGCAGCAAGATTTACTAAATAATTTATCGTTTTCCAGTCAGACCAAGGAAATCTAATCCGAAACTACAAATAGTATTATGCAAATGAGGATTTTTGTCCAGAGATTGTAACCATGTTGAGTAGAAGATTTGTGTAACAGTTTGACCATTGTATTATCCAGACCATCAAATTAGATGTACTCCACTGATAGTAGGCCTAAAGCTGCAATGATTAGTTGATTAATTGTCAACTACAAAATCCATCGCCAATTATTTTGATAATCGTTTAATCAGTTTGAGTAATTTTTTTTAAGAAAAAAAAAAGTCAAAAGTCTCTGATCCCAGCTTCTTAAATGTGAATATTTTCCGGTTTCTTTACTCCTCTATGACAGTAAACTGAATATATTTGAATCGTGGACAAAATAAGACATTTGAGGACGTCATCTTTGGCTTTGGGAAACACTGATCAACATTTTTCGACATTTTTTGACATTTTTTAGACCAAACAGCTAATCAATAAATCAACAGATTAATCAAAAATCTAAATAATCGTTGGTTGCAGCCCAAACTGATAGGAATGAAACTGTTCTGAATGCTGTGTTTTTTACTTATGAGGCTCTGAACCTTTGAAACTAACCACTTACTAGTTTTACATCTTGTGAAGGTGGTTGGAAGTTTTGATGTATGAAACGCCTACAGCTGCATAAAAAACTTTAGTTTCATTCAAATAAAAAAAAAATCCAAAAATGGCTATACTGCCATGCAAACAAATTGGGTTCTTAGCTTTTATATCCTTTTGAACAAATGAACAAAGTAAAAGTAGTTTAACTACACCAAATCAATTTCACTGGAGTCGGAGGCTCAGATTACAGCCGCTAGCATGCTACTCTGCTAAACTAGGCTGGTTAGATTTAGCAGGCCTCATTTATCTGGTGTTACGTTTGTCCTCCATTGTGATTACAATACCGCCTTGTTTATGTGGTATAACAATATAACCAATTATTAACATGTTGAACCATTAGAGTTGATTTTTCAATTACAGGAAACAGGTCAGAAAGTGTGGGGGGGGGGTCAATTAGCTTTAGCTAAGGCTAGCTGTGCCTCACCAGGTAGCTTGAGTTAGCCGTTTGCAGTTTAGCAGTTTGATTCTGTTTTGTAATTTTACATGTTGTTTTATTTAGAAAATTATGCATTTTTCTGAATTTTTTCCACGCACACATACAGGTATTTGGGGGTGGCGCCATTTTTGTTTGGAGGTGCAAACACTGGAGGCGGAGGCTCATGATAGGCTATAGTGGGCAGCGGCATGGGTAGAGCATTACGTCATTGTGTGTAAAAGAATAAATTTTAATATTGTAAAACCATGTCATGTCAAACAAAAACAGATTCAATCAAATATATTTTTACAGTGTTTTGGCTATGTGTAGTTGGCTACAGCATAGGCCAAAGCAGAGATTCACATTGACACTACACCTGACAGCTTAAAGTGTTTAAATGTGAAGCTGTTTGGTTTGAATTTTTTTTTGTGTTTGCATTTACTTTCTTTATTAACAAGAAGCAAAACGGACCCATATTTGAGCTATAGTGGGAAACGGTCTACCTTTCAAAATCTATGTGGACTGCATTACAGTTCATATAGGCTAGCTGCTGCACACTGGTTGATATAAAACTGCTGTATGTGTCTTTAATATTCAGTAATCCTTTGGAAATTCTTTATCCTGGTGGGTCAACAACACATTTATCGCTTCTATATTCAGGCTCTTTTTAGTCACAAGCTGTATTTCACATAAACACAGTGTAGGATTTCTCTGATGACTATATAACATATGACCCAGTGACACTCATTACCATTTTCTAATGCTCTGACGTATTTTCAACCCTCTCTGCGTGTTTTAATACAGGCTCAGAGTCCAGAGAGCGGTGTTTAGGGGGCGAGAGGGGTGAATGGTGAAGGAGCTTTTAAATGGAGACGAGTCAGGTAAAATATTATTATGATGTGGCAGAGTAAACACCAAAAATCTCCATTTTGTGAAAAAATCAGCAAAATGATTGGCAGCTGCTGGACATGCATAAATAAACAGAGATCTCAGTGGATGTTTATGTGTGTGTCTCAGTGTGTGCACGTTCTTTAGAGTTGTAAAAGGAGGCAATGTGTACACTGCTAATATGTAAATGTTTCATATTCATGTTTTCATATTTAGGTGTGTGTCCATGTATAAGTGTGCCCATATCTGTTTTAGTCTGTGTGTGTGAGTTTTTTTTTAGTTTGGATAGGAGTCACATTCAGAACAGAAACATGCTGACCAGGCACTCGGGGCGGTCTAATTGCTGGTCTGGAGGCCTGAGGGTCTGGGGTGGAGGACGACTAATTGCTGGTGATTATAAACCTCAGAGCGGTGGCGTGGTATCAGGTTTCAATCAGACAAACACCAAAGCTCACAGCTCCAAGCAGTCACACACACACACACACACACACACACACACACACACACACACACACACACAATGTGCACAATGCATGTGTGTCCATACTATATAGCCTATCCACCAGCTTCAGGCTACAGGCACAGGATTTTACTATGTGTTGTTGCTGGTGTGAACCCCATTTAACCTCAGACACACAAACACACACACACACACACACACACACACACACACACACACACACAGTCAAAAAGAGTGAGAAAATCGGAATAAAAATATCAACCACGACTTATTCCTCCTCTGCTGCATGCCAACACAAGTACAGTATGTGGCTATTGAATGAATGCAACCAATGGTAAATTCATCTTTGAATTATGATAAATCAACATATCAATCAACAAATCTGTCTCTCATTTTCCCCCAATGTGTGTGTATCACTATATCCATTTGTTTATTTATCGGCATTGATCTTGCATGAAAATAAAGTAATTGTTGACCAAAATATACACAACAGAGTATACATATGAGTATGATAGATAGGTAGATAGATAGATAGATAGATAGATAGATAGACAGATAGATAGATAGATAGATAGATAGAAATCCTTGTTTTAGTGTTATACGATACAAGTCACCCCTGTGGAAACACTGGTATAATTGTCTTTTATAAAAAAGTGGCAGTTTCAATTTTAATGTATGTATTGTTGTTTGTGTTGTATGTTTTTTAATGGACTTCGAGTCTGTCAATAAAGATGAATTGAATTGAATAGATAGATAGTAACTCTGTGAAATAATATTGTTATTTATTGTACTTGAGTCTAAAGACAGAATTTATTTGAATATTTTTGTTTTATTTTGCTTTGTTTTGTTCTCTGGAAATTAATAACAAGCATGTGATATGTTTTATTATTATTATTATTATTATAACACATATCTTTCTATTTTCACATTTTATGGTGATGCAGTAGAAATAGAATAGAATAGATTGGAATAAAATAGGGTGTATGCATCTTTCTCTCTGTTGTATGTCAGTTTCGTTGCACTCAACGCTTTGCTTGCCTCAGATAGCTGCGCACTCAAACGGGCATTTCCGGCCATTTCCGTTTCTTTAACTTGTCCCTCAAAACAGCCATCGTGCGCGCTTCGTGGCTGGCACGTTGTGCATTAACAGCGTGTTGATAGGTTAAAGTGTGTGCGTGTGTGTGTGTGTGTGCGTGTGTTTAACGCCCACAAATTGGAGAACTTATCATGCAATGGCCAAATAAAATCCGGTCCAAGGCCTGTCTGATCCGACATGGTCCACCGGAAACTAATCATCAAATTTAATGCAATGTAAAATGACAACACAATAATTAAAAAAATAATAATCTGATATTATCTGAGCGGCAGAAGATGACGAAACGTGATAAAAAGAATAAAAAAACACCCTCCCCTAAAACACAGCTATAGGATAATAACATCCCAAAAAACAACAAAACTCTCCTTTTACGCGTTTTAAGATAAAGGACAGCATTTTCCAAACTTTTATTCTGGTGGGCTAGATATTCTTTTTCTTTTTTTGTCGCTCCTGGGAGGGAATGTTGTGTGTTGGATAGCCATAACAAAAGTGTGGATCTTTCAGCTAGACTTTTATTTTGTTACAGACTTGTGAGACGTTTTTGAAAAGATCTTTCAAGAGGAACACATGAGGCAACCCGCATATCCATCTCAGAGAGGAGAGAGGGAGAGAGAGAGGGAGAGAGAGAGAGAGAGAGAGAGAGAGAGTAGACGTGGTATTTTGAAAACACGGTTATAAACTTACCCTACCTGAAATAATCCATTTTACAGAAGATCTCTTTGTTTTTGATGTAGCAGCTGCTGTGCTGACGTAGCGACGTTCTGCAGACAGAACACTCCAGACAGCGCACGTGCCAGATCAGGTTGTTCACCTGCGAAACAGAAAACATCCATGTCAGCACACACACACACACACACACACACTCACACACACACTGATTATGATCGATCACTGCATTATATGGACGTACAGTGTGCCTGATGGTGCTGAGTAATAACTTTGTCATATATGACCAAAGTTTTCCATCAACATTACTATATTCATAATTCCTCTATATGCCCAATTACAATATGTCAAGATATTAACTTGAAAATACCACGAAATTATTTCTATGAAAGTTGCACATCTTACATTAAAGAGTTAATAGTGATATTGGCCTATCATCATTTTAAAACTCAATTTTAGGGATTTTATTTATGACTTTATAGAGATCTTATTGTACTTTTTTTTCTGATATTTTTTTTCTCAGAAATTAAATAATTAGCCTGTAAAATTACTGTAGTTCTTTTTTCGTACTTTTCATATGATTTTGCTGCTAGATTGCATGCATTCTTATTTAGAAACATCGAAGCAAGCATCCTGCTTATAGCTAACATTTTCTGGCAACTGAATATAATGTTTTCGTTCAACAGCAATTATGATAGTATTTTAGTAAAATGAAAATAATAATAATAATAACAAGTGACCAATATCTAATGACAACTGAAAAATAATTTAAATCATTTTTGTAAGTTTACAGATATAGCAAAGCCATTTCGCTGCTGCTCATTTAATAGGTTTCAAAATATTATTATCCAAAATTAGCCCGATTATTTTGGCGAGAGAGATCATGCAATCATGTTCAATTTAGAATATAAATTTCTATTATGGCAATTTTATCTAACAAACCATAATTTATTGTAACCACTTTAGGACTTTTAAAATCAGTAAAAAAAAAACAATTTATTTACATTAATGTATTTACAGCATCGGCCAGTGTGAAATATTTACACACAGAAATAAGCACGAAGTTTAACAGTCAAAAAGGGCTAATATTAAAAAAACAGGACAGGACTACCATTAATGTAGTTTACCACATAAAATGCTGCACTTTAATGTATTATATGACATTATCATTTATTGAGAGTTAACTTAATTTACACAAATCTTTTTTTTCATAAAGTGTGTTTTTCATCAACATTTGTAGATGATCTCCTAACAGGCCTGGACTTCGACACAACAACAAAAGTGAACTCACACTTCCTGACAAACACACCCATTTGCGCGCGAGTGAAGACTGTTTTGCTTGGAAGAAGCACGCGGGCGCACGCGACAAGTCGAGGCGTATTGACAGCTAGGCTGTAAAACAGAAAGGAAAAAAAAAAAATCAAAACACCCCCCTGTTGTATCTGTCGCTTTAAATCTTTGAAAATGTTTTTTTTTTTTGTGCAGATAAGAGCGGTTAAATCTGGAGACATGTAGGTTTTGAATCTAATGGTTTTATTTCGTGCATGTTACAACTATAAAATAATTATAGAATAAGTTGGATGAAGGTATTTCTATGTGCCAGGTCAGGATACGTTTAGTTCATGGGTGACACATTTCTCTAGTGTTGTATTTACTTGTGCATGATTTTTTTTATTTTGCGTAATTTCCACAATAAGGATGCGTAAAGTTGTCCAAGGCCTTCACCAAAACAGGACAACATGGCACCCTCCTCCACTCGCTCCTGCTCGTCTTGTTCTAGACTAAGAGCTATTTTCTGTTAATGTGAATGCCAGAATAAAAAAAAAAGAGAAGGCTAAACAAATAAACAAGACGTCCCCAGCAGCCAGAAGAACATTATCTCTGCTCTGTGCATTTTCATCCTGTTTTTTAGTCGAAGCTGTTTCTGGTCGGGCATCTCTCTCTCTCTCTCTCTCTCTCTCTCACCTTGAGCAGGTATCTGTCCACGATCTCCTGTCCGCAGCTGGCGCACACGTTCTTGCCGCTGGACGCTGACACCGAGCTGCTGGTGGAGGTCGGTGAGCACACGGAGGGAGTGGACGGAGTGCTGGGAGACGACCGGGTGTCCTCCGGCTCCATGTTGGACCGCTGGGACTCTCCGTCCGACTGAGACTGCAAGAGGAGCATCATCAGCAACACACACAATAAATCACACTCTGCAGATGTTGAAGCACAGTTTCATGATATCAATAAGTGGATAATTCACAAATGTAATGTATATATCCTCCTGAGACCCAGCCCGTTGACTTATGTCCTCTGCACTGTAAACAATTGCTGTTAATTTACAGCAGGATTTCAACAGCATTAACCTGTTATTGCTAAAAACAGTGCTTTACTGTTAATACAAAAGAAAACCTGTTAAATTACGCTCAAAGGCCGTTTTTTTAACTGAACTATAATGCATTCTTACTGCTGATCAACTGTCTAAAGTATCATCAGTAACAGTTTCATGCAGTATTTTTTTAATTCTGGGACCTGATCTGCACATGTGAGGCTTGTACATTGTACATGATTATAAAACCAGTGAATTAGCTTTATTGTTCTTCACTCACATGTTGTTCTGGTTTGCATTCTGTGGTTGTAGCCAGCTAGAGAAATACATTTTGGGAAAAGTGTCAACAAGTCTATTATAGCCTTTTTCCCAACAAGTGCCTTTAATTGTATTTAGTGGGACTATTCCTATGTCTGTAACCTGCTAAGTCTATTCATCTAGGCAAAAAATAATGTTTATTCAAATGTATGTAAAGAAATACAACCTAAATAGTGCATTAAAACAAATCAGTAAGATAATGTAAAAGAAAAACAGCTATGTAATGTATCTTTAAACAGTAAATTAACTGTGAAATACTCTGAAATTAATAAAAAAAAAACAGTTCAAACTGTATTTTTCATTAACAGTATAAAGCTGTACATTTCAGCGACAGTATAATAATGTTAATTTTACAGTAACATAAAGGCAACCCATGCTGCCCGTTCTTTACTGTTATTTTACTGGGAAATTCCTAACAGTGTGTAGTAGACATTTTGTCCACATGCATCCCCTTTTACTCTTTTGAGCTACTCTATCAACCCCTGGTGTATTTTAAAGAGGATATCCTGGGCATCATTGGGACAATTCCAGTGTTATGGTCTCCTGTTTACCATACTCATAAACTCAAACTTTGTATTCTTGAGGCAATTTGTACTTGGGAAATCTTGAAACCTCAATGATCACTGATACATGTCAGTGATACATAGCGACATATGTATGCATTATGGGTGTTACATTACATGGAATTACCCATTTTCTGTAAATATAATTTATAGTTTGTGTTTTACCATGCATCCAGAATTACATATTTTTTAGTTTTATCAATATCACTCTACAGCCCATAATCTGCTCATGTTTTTGTATCTTCTAAATCGTTTAACATTAAAAAAGTCCACTACAGAGAGACATGCTGTAAAATAATTAAAAATAAAAATAAAATTAAAAAAGTCTAAATTGTAAGATTGTGGTTGATTACAAAAGGAAAAAGAAAATGTAAAACTTCGTAGACAAAAATCAGTCTTGTGTTCATCACACCTTTTTTTTTGTTTCCTAACTATGCCATATAGTTTTGAAGCTTGAATGTGGGAGTGCGTTTATTACAAACAACCAACCATTAACAGGTGGAAACCTTCAGTGTGAAGTAAGAAAGTTGAAAATAGGTTGGCTTTACAAACAATCAAAAGGATTGGAGACTCTCTTAGAAATCTTCCCAATCCTTACTTAAAAAAAAAAGAAATGCTTGCGTTGAAAAAGAGGAAAACTACATAGTACATTTAATGACAAAAAAAAAACAAAATGCTTCAGAGATTAATGGGTGAACTAGAGTGGCACGATTGTTTCAGGAAATCACAAAAATAAATAAATTGGATGACACTTTTTTCCCTCGGTTCCAAAGATGATATTTGCATGAATCCCACTGTGCAGTGGATGCGTAATAAACGACCCAGACATATAAGAAGCATAAATATAAAGCAATAAAGCTCTCACCATTGGCGCGTGTTTCGAGTCCACACTGCAGCGCGAGGCTCCCGGTGTACTCAGCTGCTCGGTGATGATCACCTACAAGAAAACGGTCAGTAAAGTCTTCATCACTTTGTCCGTCTCATCCTCAGCTGAGAAATCCCCTGGAGACATTTGCAGACAGCTCTCCAGAGCTACTCCTATATAAAGTGGTCCTGACAATAAACCCCCAGTTTAAAAACTGAACAAAAGGCACATTTTAATGAAGCTATTTCAATTTGGATTGATTTTTTTTTCTCCCTGCCCTTAACCCGTGCCTCTTAGAATAATAGTATTTTCTTCGCAATCCAGGACACGAGAGTGAAGGAGGAGGGGGGGAGAAAAAAAAAAAACTACCTGTAATTACAAATAGCTTGAAACGCTGCGGATAAGAGCGACCCGGAGTGTCAATTTCATCTGTCAATCACAGGAAGGCAACGGGTCACCCTAAAGAATTGCAAATTTGATTTTTAATGGCTGTAATTAAAATCCAATTCTTCTCGTGGCGAATTGGCAGCAGCTCGAGAGAGAGAGAGAGAGGCTCGCGGACCGCAAATCACGCTATTCATAACAAGAGAGGCGCGCGTGCCTCTTCACGGCGGCTGGCGCGTGCAGCTGATCTCAGTACACACAGGCAAGTGATTCTTGTGACATCACAAGGAGACAACAACACAAAACTAGCGCACTGCACGCGCAAGATGCTGCGGGGCTGCAAATAAACGGAAGATAAAGAAGATAAAAAAAGATAAAAGAAGAAAAAAAAGATAAAGATAAAAAGACAAAGAAGATAAAGAAGATAAAAAAAGATAAAAGAAGAAAAAAGATAAAGAAGATGAAGATAAAAGAAGAAAAAATAATAATATTAGAAAAATCATAATAAATAATTTCACATTGAGGCATCGTTAATACCACATACTGCTAGTTGTACGTCATCACATAAAAACATAATTCAGTCTGAACCCAAATAGTGGAGGCCCACATGGGAATAAGTGGAGGTACCTCTCCAATTTGAACCTTTTTACGCACAAAGTTGCAAAGCTCAGCCAAAGTGTCCAATGTTGTTAGTATATACCTGCTTCGTGGGAATTCCTTCGGACAGAATCTTATTTCCCTCTGAAAGAGGGGACAAAACTTCATTTTTCCAGTACATGAACCTCCCTGGAGCCTCACAGCATACACAGTGTCTCCAAACACTCGGTGCGTTGGAACCAGCAGAAGAAGCCTCGGCGTCAAAAACTTTGTACCATCCGCATGGATTCGGGCGTATAAGTTTTGTTTTTAACGCAAAAGTCTCTCTTTAAAAAACGCTACGACGATCTGACACAAACTAGAGAAGTTGTGCAGCTTTGCAGATGCAAGGAGTTGCTCGCTGCTCCTCCAGAGTCTTATTTAGAACAGAAAGACTTCTTCCTTTTCCCCCTCTCCTCTCTCTCTCTCCACTTTCTGGAAGGAGTCTGACTACAGGAAGTGAATCAAATTGAGGGGCTGGCAGCTTTTACTCCAAGGCTTCATAAGGTGCAGAGCAGGGAGAGACTGCGGAGTGTCTTTGCAGAGCTGCAGTGAAAGTTTGCGCGTCTCTCTGGCCTGCCTCGATAGTTAAAGAAAAGGGGGAGGGTGAGAGGAAAGACTTTCAGATGCGTGAGAAGGCTGGACACACTTTGGAACAGTTGTGACAGAAACTTACTCAAACTCCGCTGGTGTATGTTTGATATCTCAAGACATATATAGCTGCTGCCAGAGAAGAAAACTACAATGTAAATTATAGGTATTTATATAATTGGCCGTTTATTTGCTACTAGAAATATATAGACTGGAATGTAATGATTAACCTACATACTTTTTTTATACACGATGTGTCCATATATATGCTGGGTTTTATTCAGGCTATATCTACACCAGAACAAAAAAATAATGATGCAAGAAAATGCATTTCCCCAAATTCCATTGTGTAAAAATATAATTTAAATAATTCCATTGGTGTAGGCCTAATCGTATTTATTGTATTTTAATGCCTCTCATCCTCATTATTAAAAACTTTAATTTGTATATTAAAAATTCGTTATTACATTAATGTAATGTGTAAAATTAAGGAAAACACAATATTTTTAACAATTAAAAATATTAAAGAAACACATACTGTAGTACAATTTACGGATTAAAAACAAGAAAAAGTTAGGGTTATATTAATCCATATGGGTCAGAATTTGATTTGGACATAATTAATTTAGGCTATAACTCAAACAAACAAAATAATTGTGATAAAAAAATTGAGTAAGAAATATTTTTTCTAAATGCTGTAAAAGAGTAGAGGAGGTGATGCAGATGAAAGAGAAACTCACCGGCTCTTTTAACGGAAGGGAAGCCTGATGATTACAGGATGTAATGTGGCTCGAGCCCACACACCGGTTCAGCCTACGTCCACGTGTCAATCAGGCTTCTGCGCGAGGATCCAGCAATTATCTGTAAATCTATAGCAGCAGAAATGATCCCATCAAAATAAACCAGGCCGAGAAAAAAAAGAAAAAATTAAGAAACTTCTTCATAACTCCTGAGAAACGAATTTGAAATATTTACAACCAATTGGGAAATATATTTGAACGAATAGGCCTTTTTATTGAAAACAGATAAATTACACACATTGCAAAGAAAAACATTAATTGAATCTAATGGCCATCAGAAATATTCTGCAATCGGGTGATTTTGCAACAAAGACATTTCAAGAAAAAAAAAAAAAGGGCTGACTGATGTCAAGAGGTAGGATTTGATTTGCTCTGTTCGCACCAAATTGTGCTTTTTCTCATCTTGTACAATTAGTCTGCCCATCTCCATCCATTCTGCAACGTCATCTATAGCCTTAATATGGGACTTAAATATTCTTGGTAAACTCTTAAAAAACATTGCTTCTGCAAAAAGGACCTTTGGTTGGCAAATTCATTCTTCACGCAAACAAATTCAGACAATAATTTCGCCAACATATGATGTCTTTTTTTGTGCCTTAAAGACGTTTTTTTTTTTATAGCCTCACACTGCACGTCACACCTGCAGGAAAAACACAACTCAGACCACATCAAAAGTATAGTGAACACAGAAATCAATAAACATTACATTTGAAAATGTTTCCACATTAAACCCCAAAGGGCCAACAAATATTTAAATGATTTACAGAAACGTTTGGTAGACTGCAGACAAATTAATAAAACAGGGGGGACGAAAAGAATACTGGGGACAAAAAAAACATAATGTATGTTATAATAAACAGGATTATCAGTTATTACAGAAAACATTGGGACATCTGTCTTGTGCTAATCTCCCTGATTTTTGAAAATTCTGTGATAATTCAGGACTGCATTTTTCTTAACCCATGGTGGATTAATGGGTTTAATTGGGAGTCCTCTAAAGTCTCCCATTAATGAGAGGCAGATGCTTTAGATTTCTTACAAAACAATACCATTATATCAGCGTAAGGATTTTAGTTTTGAAATGTTGCCGACTGACAAATCATAAATCCTGTATTTTAAGTAATAAGTTTAACATCTACCAAAGGGCATCAAACAACATGCTGCAGATGTGATATTTAATAGCCTTTAATTGGTAAAATAAAGAGACTGTGGTTGAGAAATACCAAAACTCAACACAAAAAAAGAGTCAGTAAAAAGAGTTTGAGTGCAGTCGTATAAAAAAATTGGATCCAGGGGGGGAAAAAAACTATTAGGAAAAGAGCAACGTCACACAAAAATACTGCAATGTACAGTAATTGTCGCTGAGTGGCTTTATCATTTGATCTCCATTAATACAAACCTGTTTCATTGCATTTCTTCCTCTTCACTGAAGTCTTGAGTAAAAGACAAACATTTCACCTTTTAAATAATACGATCTGAAATTAAAAACACGTGGAAAAACAATAAGAGAATCGCCATTTAGATTCTTTAATAATAATAATAACACTTCTCTTTCCCTCATGTGTGACTCACAGCTGTATGATTCACCTGCATTAAATCTCTGCAAAAGTGAGATTGATAAGGGATCCAACCTGCACAGCAGTCAGGTAGGGGGGGGACATATGTTAAGACCAAGTAAGAACTCATAAACCAAAATAAAAACCACTTTTGTCCATGATTGCTGTGATTACTCCCAAAGAGTCCGGCTTCTCAAAGTATTCAAAACCTTTTTCTCCCCAGATAGGGTTTGTATAGTCTTTATAGTATCTAGTGTAGAGTCTGTTTGTGTGTGTCGGTGGAGGGTGAGGTGTGTAGGGGAGGCTCCAGAATGAGTGGGGAAGGGGATGGGTCATCTCCTAAACTTGCGGAAGGGCCTGCTCTGGTTATTGTGGTGTGATTTAGAGTAGGGCTCCCAGCGTTTCCTCTCTGGCGGCTTGTTGTAAACGTAGGCTGACGGGCCCGAGTAGTCATCATCTGGATTCTCGTCCATCATCTGGAGCTTGGCCTCGATGGCGCGGATCTTAGCACTCGTACTGGAGGAGAGAGCGAGAGAGAGAGGGGAGATGTTAGCGTCGCGAGGCTGAGGGGGAAATACCAGTGCTGGTGCTGAACTGAGTGATGGACAGATCTTGGCTCTTGGCTGGAGGGGGGAAAAGAAGAGGAGGTATTAGCACTCTTAGTAGCGGGAGAGGGACAGATGCGGGAGGGGGGGGAGAAAAAAAAGGGAGCACAAGCAAGAGATTACCAGTTTGTGCTGCATGTAAAGTAGAGGGAAATTTGTATTTAAATGGTGAAACAGAGTTTGAAGGAGCAAAGTGAAAAAAATGACAGTGCAGGTGAGAAGACGAGTGACTGTAAGAGGTATCTAAGAAGCAGGAGAGAGAATGTCTAGAGGGGGTATGGTGGGGAAAAAGGGGGGAAAAGAGTGTTTATATTTCCTCTCTTGTTGCTGTGTGGAGAGAGTTTACACTAGAACTGAAGACTTTCCTGATAGCTGATCACTTGCCACACATGCTGGATTGTCTCGGTAAGAGTTGATACTGCGAACCACAAGGGGCTTTTTTACCGACTTAAGTGCTCCATTTGACTGGCGAACTTACAGTGTCTGTGTATATGTGTGAATGTAGGCTGCAAAGTGTAGCCACAATAATGGAACATGTTAGAAGTTGCTCTAACAGGCCTTCGACTTTTGAAAAGTGTTAGTCCAGTTGTACTCGGATGAACTTGAACTGCTGTTTTGTGGTGAAAACAACAACCCCACAAGCTCTCCTATAATCATTTCAGGACCAGATTTGTTAGGGGTAAAGCGACCAGATACTACGTCCACACTGAGCTGGCTAAATCTGAAAAATTTAATTTTTTGTGTGACGACATGAATCCACGCATTTTCACATTATCTTTTTGAAGACCTTCATCTGTGCTGAAACACCAAAACAAAAAGGAAAATGGGTAAATCTCTTCTTCTTCTTCCTTTTTTCGGATTGCATTCAATAACATCAAATATCAAGGAGTGGGACGGACACAGACTAGGTAGTTAAACATCTGTTGTCGCCTCCTGCTCACCTATATAATGTTTCAGTATAGCTCGACTGACAGGAGTTCATTAAAGAGGACCTGTTGTGCACATTTTAAGGTGCATACTTGTATTTTGGGTTTTTACAAGAACATGTTTACGTGCTTTAATGTTCAAGAAAAGCTTTATTTTTCTCCTACCGGCTGTGCTGCAGCACCTCTTTTCACCGTCTGTCTGAAACGCTCTGTTTTGAGCTCCCGCCCTCACCTTTCAGACTCCGCTCCAGCTCCGCTCTAACTAGCTTTGTTTGAGGGCGTGCCAAACTAGCCGCTAGGCAGGTATTTTGCAAATGTGTTAACTTGGTGACATCATCGTGTTACAGAAGAAAAGGCGGGACTTAAAGCAAGGCGTTTCAGGCAGTTCAAGAGCAGTGTTTCTGTGGGGGAGAGTAACTCCTTTTGACGTGGACTTTGTAACTTTGCAGACCTTCTATATGCACAAAATACTATACAACACACTAAAGGAAAGTAAAAAAGCACAAAAGCATAATAGGTCTCCTTTAACATATATTCTGCCTGTGTTGTCAGACAACGGAAAAACATCAATAGTGACAGCGGTAAAAGCTGCCGTTAACCGAAGCGAACAGTGATTGGCAAAAAGTTGGCTTCTTCACATTACTGCCTCCACTTTGTCTGAGCAGGCTTACATCATTGTTTTCCACAGTTTTCCTTGTCCACACTAAAAATGTGAGATCAGTGTTTTCAGATTTATCCACTCAGGGCGCCGCTTTCAAGGAGCTTAGCTTTCGATGGCTTAGCGTGGGCAGAAGGACAAAACAGCGGGTACGATTTTGATTTAGCAGGATTAGCGTGGACATCCTCTGAGATGGCCGATGGTGCTGCTGTGTGCGTGTGTGTGTTTGGTACCAACCTGAGGTGGTTGGCGGTTAAGGCTCCGTCCTCTGACGCCCCGCTGCACGACGGCTCCAGGCTCGGAGGCATCGTCTTGTCGTTACGGAAACCTTCGAACCTCTGTAGATGATACACGTGGCCAAAACAAAACGACCCACACAAACAGTGATGGAAACATGGTGAATGGACGGACAGATGGAGAGAGACAAAAAGGGGGTAAAATAACAAGTAGAAGCAAGAGAAGACACAGAGACACATGGATAGTCGCAGCTATACTCAGAAAAATGTGCTTAGTGCATCGTGTGTTTATCAAGACATGGGCTATTCTCAGCGCATTTTGGGTACAATCGCACCTGCATTTAGAAACATTTAAGTGCCCAGTTGGAACAGGACCACATAACAAGTAGAGCAAGAGAAGACAGAAAAACATCCTGTGTGTGAACCAGACATTTACAAACCATCAGACCTCCAAATAAACACTGACAGCCGCTCTCTGGAGAGCCAACTCCAGCTTCCTCCCACAAGGATCAACATTATTAAACTGAAGTATTGATTTTGTTTGTGTCTGCTCAAACAGACAGTAACCAAGCAGGACTGCTTGTTCAGCTCATGATCACACCCTAAGGCATGAGGGAGGATAAAGGGGGAGCAGCTGAAGAGCAAAAAAAAAAAAAATAAAAATCTGTGCACTCATTCCTTTCAAAAAACCACCTTCCAAACATCTCCACCAGCCAACACAGAACTCTTGAAACCTGCGAAGAAAAAGAGGGGGACAAAAAAAAACGAAACAACAGTCACATGATGGGCGTGAGGAAACCCCTGGCGCTTGGTGCAGCAGCAGCCATTCGCAGGAATGTGAAGCTTAGAAATCAGTTGATGGAAGTGGCACAGAATCAAGTTAAGTTATATAAATGCACAATAACGCACACGTGTTCTTACACACTGTACTGTCCCAAGAAATAAATAACGTGTATAGCCAAGAATAGGTCTAAAACAATGACCATTCCACCAGCCAGGACCCTTCCCTTCCACCTATTCCTAAAGGCATGGAGCTGGAATGCATATAGATCTACAGTACATAGAGCCAATCAGAGCATAGTGACTCTGTGCACAAGCCAAAGCTAAAGTTAAGGGAAAGTTAAGTTAAAATGTTTCTTGTTGCTCCAATAGTTGCACTTTTGATTGTAAATAGCATTCACTATAATAGGCACACATCTGCTTAAGCATTAGAGCTTCATCAAGGATTAAAATAAGTGTTCAACTGTTTTCATAGTTCATTATTTAGTAGAAGTGGGAATCACCAGAGGCCCCACGATACAATATTATCACAATACGATCTTGTTGCGATTTTAAACATTTGCGATAAGATATATTGCGATATATTACCTTTTTTCAACTACAAATTATGCAGTTTGTCAACATCTGTTTTATCTAATAAGATACAATTTTCACTCTGTTCATCTCAGAGTTTTCATTCCCATATCTTGAGGTCAGAGGTCAAGGTGCCCCCTTTAAAAAACGGCTATGCCAGTTTTTTATTTAATCGTAACTTTGGAGCATTATTTATTGTTCTTCCTGACAACCTAACGTGACACGGTTGGTAACAATCAATTCCTTTTTTTCTAGGTTTTCTAGTTTCATATGATACCAGTATCTTCACTCTAGCTTTAAGACTGAGCCCGCTACAACCTCTGAAATAGTTTATATAATAAAATAATACTTGACGTCCGTGTATCGTTACAATATTATTGCCACGCAAAATATCGCGATACTATAGCGTATCGATTTTTTTCCTCATCCCTATTATGGATACAGTCACAGGAAGGTTTAGCGGATTAGGGTTAGTGACAGTGAGAGTTTCACGTACCAAGAATATAACATGCATAACACACACCTTGGCTCAACTGTGCTAAGTACAGAACAATACAGTAATGAATTAAGACAAAATTCTTTAACCGTTGAAAAATGTAGATTTGGGAAGCCATGAATGTTTGTGACGGGAAACACTTGTAATAAACGTTCTTTGACGTGTATTTCCTCTCTTTCAAAGCTATGTAACAAAGTCAAGATGTAATCCTGGAAATGTGTCAACGACTTCCAACGCAGGCTGTCTCTGACTCACTTATCCTGGCACGCTGCTTCTGCGTTGGAAAGACAGGCTCGCTGAAGAATATATCACATTCAACTGGACCTTGAGCTGGCACCATTGGTGGAAATCTGCTACTTGTGTAATACAGATTACACGGTAAGATCCTGTTTTTACATCCCGAAGCGGAACGATCAAAGGCTGGAGGATAATCGGTCGATGTGAGCTTGTTAAAGCATGTCGTGGGATGAAATTATGCATCTTGCAATTCAACTTGGTCAGCTGGGACACTGACCAGAAATGGTTGGTCCCCCGCGAGCAGCTTGACAGAAACACATTCCTGCGGTGCAGCTTTGCTTATGTACCTGGCTGATGTGTTTGCAACATCATATTAATCATGCCTTGAATCCAAGCATGCTTTAAAATGAAGGCTGAACGCAAAACTCTAACACCCAACTGTAACACTGACTTTCACACCCTAACCGGCTGAGCTAGTCGGGTACTAAAAAACAAAATATCCAATCCAAAACGAAATATATACCAGTCCTGCCACTCACTCGCTCAGCGGCTATAAAACATACAAGCATACGGCTCCCGTGCAGAGCTGTTAATCGGCTGCTATGTGCTTAAAGTTTCATGCATGAAGGCCGAACACTACTTCCAGTATGTCCCGTTCTTCAAATACAAGTGCTGTAGCTCGGTGATGCAGCAAAACGTCTTCTGGCTGATGACTTGCCAATAAAAGTGTATTGAATTCAAATGATGGTGAACGCCAGACCCTGACTATGTTAGTACGGCACTGAATTTGAGAAAACATTCATAGTAGAAATGAACTGATAAGTGTAAGAGAAGGGCATGCAGAAGGTGTAGGCAGTAACTGTGAGTAAAGAAGTTAAAATTTTGAGTAACAGAAAGACAGACTGGTATTCATTTTGGGATGTAAACAGCTAACATTTTAGGTTCATAAAAGGTATAACTAACCAAAGCTATTTTTGGTTGGAATGGTGGATTTATCCTACTACGTGTTGTCTTAGAGGCGGCAGCATTGACCTTGACCTCCCTCTCCCTGTGTGTGTGTGTGTGTGTGTGTATAGGGCGTGATTCGTCTCTATACAGGATATCCCTTCACCCATTGCCAGTAGGCGGTCTATTGTTAAGAGACAGGCATAGGTTGTGCTGGGATCCCACTGCTTGCCGTAATCTAACTACTGCAGTAATAACATGGATATATAAATCAACTAGGGCTGTCAATCGATTCAAATATCTACAATAATCGATTAATCACACGCAAATTAACCACATATTTTTTTTATCTGTTTAAAATGTACCTTAAAAGGGAGATTTGTCAAGTATTTAATACTCTTATCAACATGGAAGTGGACAAATATGCTTGCTTTATGCAAATGTATGTATATATTTATTATTGGAAGTCAACTAACAACACAAAACAATGACAGATATTGTCCAGAAACCCTCACAGGTACTGCATTTAGCATAAAAATATGCTCAAATCATAACATGGCAAACTGCAGACCAACAGGCAACAAAAGCTGTCAGTGTGTCAGTGTGCTGACTTGACTATGACTTGCCCCAAACTGCATGTGATCATCATAAAGTGGGCATGTCTGTAAAGGGGAGACTCGTGGGTACCCATAGAACCCATTTTCATTCACATATCTTGAGGTCAGAGGTCAAGGGACCTCTTTGAAAATGGCCATGGCAGTTTTTCCTCGCAAAAATTGTGCGTAAATTTGAAGCGTTATTTAGCCTCCTTCTTGACAAGCTAGTCTGACTATATGTCTATTTAGTCTTGTCAAACTGCAGCCACAATCACAGTGTCATACATACATAATAATAATAAACTCATTGAGCCATCTTATAACATCTTATATATCCTGCATAAGATTTTCAGTTTTATAAAAAGGGAACCGAGGTTGACACTTACCCTCACCTGTGCGTGCGCCCAGCGCACGACCAGCTTCTTGGACAAAGCTAGTTTCCCATTTAAACACTGGATCGCCCTCTCTGCTTCCTGCAGACAGTCACACATACACACACACACAGAGGGGAAAAGAGGAAGAGGAGAAAGGAAGAGGAACAGATTTTTTACAATTATGATTAAAAATCAGCCTTGATGATTGCACCAGAGTCTTTAAATAATTAGTCATCACAATAGAGAGACGGCAGAAACAATAATAGATGATGATGTACCACTCTGCCTGCAGATAGACCATAACTGACACGTGTGTGTGTGTGTGTGTGTGTGTGTGTGTGTGTGTGTGTGTGTGTGTGTGTGTTTGAGAGGCAGTGTGAGAAAATGTAGTTTTGTCTAATCAAATGAGTGAGTGGCTTTGATGCTAAATTATATTAATTAAGTACTTTTTCTGTGTGTGTGTCTGTGTGCGCAAGTGTCTACGTGTGTGTGAGTGTGTAAGATAAACACACACTTCCTCTGTATAATCCTTTTGGGAGGGATTCATATCCCACTGATAGACACTAGCTGTTAAAACGAGATGCTTATCACGATCCCCAGGCTCACTCCAAAACAAATACTGCCTGCTGCCGAACCTGTGAAGCTGAGCGGGCTCCTTTTAAGTCCTTTTTTTATAAAAAAAAAAAAAAAATACGGCCCACTTCAGTGAGACACATAATCAGGTCCTGACTGCTTGAAGACGTCTAATGAAGCTTTCTTAGGCTATTTGAGTATGGGGGGAGCATTATTACACGCAATGAAGGAAATTCCTTCGAATCAAATATATTTGACTGTAAGAAGTTTTCTTTTTCTTTTTCATTCACTGCACAAGTTTGATACAAATATGCAATTTGACATAATCTGGTCAAAGTCACACTCATCCTTTTGCTTTGAGGTGGTGTAGACACACCGATATATTGGCATACTATCACCATTGACTGATATTAGGGGCTGACCCGAATGCTTCGATGCTTCGACCGTTGCCATGGTTTTCGACCTCCAAATCAATATTTGAATGCTTTGTTTTTTAAAATTTGAATGTAATAACAATGCATTAATCCCCAAATAGCCCATTAAATAAGGAATAATCCCACAACACTATTCATTATTCAATATTCATTATTATTAGTTATTCTCAGACGGATATCGCTGTTTGTTATGTGTAGAGGTGCAGGTGTGTACATTAGTGTGGCAGCAGCACTGTCCTGGGCACTGAAACGGGGGAGATGGAGAGCAGACAGACAGACAGACAGAAGAACATATCGGAGCACTTGCCGTGCCGCGAAACGAAACTTTGAATACCTTTGAAAATTTCTCACCGAAGCTTTGAAGCCCAAAAAATGGTATTCGGGACAGCCCTAATTGATATGTTGTGTAAAAATGTAATATCTGCACTGATGCAATATCAATTTTACTGCCAATGACTGACCGTGGAATTAGAATTACATCAATTAAAATCCAATTTTTCTCTTCAAACAACAAATTATTGACATAATATGTACCATGTCGTTTTTGTGACAAACACTTTAACATGACTAGAAAACTTAGTATTTAACACATCTGAGTTTCAGTTTTACAAAAATATACATACAATATAATTAAAATCAATTATAAAATTGTCTAAAATATGAATCTTGCACGTACCTCTCTGGTGTTGAAGTTGACAAAGCAGTAGCCCCGCGGCTGTCCCTCCAAAGGCCCAGACTTGTGAAACAGGAAGTCAAACTGTTTCACATTGCCAAACCTCTCCAACAACTTCACCAGATGATACCTGCCGACAGAGGAGTCACGTGAATGAAAAGGTGCGAAGAAAACAGAATAAAAACAGAGCATAGGAAAGAAGAAAATGGTATTTATTAGTATCTATTCTGTAAAGAGAGAAAACAAGCTTTTATTTCGTAAAATGTCCCACATGAGACCTCCTCTTATCTTCCACAATGGTCAACAAAATGTACTATACAGTAAATTGTAGTTTAATTCTATGATCCAGACACATAGATCTGCTCCACACTGTATTATTTGTCACCCTGCAGTCTGTGACTCTGTCAAGGCTAATGAGAATGACAGCTTTCTGTCCCTGACACCTTTTTAGCAGCAGGCCAGCTGGTGTGACGGCCCAGTGACAGTAAATCTCTCATTGAGACAATGCTGAGGATACAGTAGCGGGACAATGAGGGAATAAAAAAGAGGAAGCCTCAAATCTCCCCTGAGCACCGAGCTCCGCACAAACAACATCCACTCACTGTGCGGAGCTGCCTGGGACCGCTGGACCTGGGAGCGAACATAGATATGTTGTCATTGAAGAGCTATGCAGCGACGTTTGCGTGTAACTGACTGCTGGCAGCCATGGGAAAAAATATTTCTTCAGACGGTGTCGAAAAAGAGCAACGAGTTCAGGGCCACCTGTAGACTATATTCACTGCTGTATTACTGTGAATACCCGGGGGCTGATTGAATGTTTCCAACGCATGCTGAGCAGCAGGTGCTTTCCCATTTCATGACTTGTCAAAACTTGTATCATATGATTTATATGAGCAATATTCTTATTTTTGCATGTGCAGAATAAGTGATTGTCTGAGGCAAGTTCTTCCAATAACCGTAGGACCTGCAACTAATGATTATTTTTGAATAATTCATTATTTACTGGGCCGATAACCTGTCAGAAAATAGTGAAAAATGCCCATCGTTATTTCCCAAGAGCAAAGTTGACATATTCAAATTGATTGTTTTTGTCTGATATTCAAATATTCACATAAGATATTAAATTTAGTGTCGTAGGAAGCCAGCAAATATTCACATTTGAGAAGCTGGAACCAATAAATGTTTGGCAGTTTTGCTTAAAAAAAAAAGAAAAAAAAAAAAGACTTGCCGGTTTATTTTCTGCGTATTGATTAATTGATTAATCAACTAAATCGAGTAATTGCTTCAGGTCTAATATTATGCAAGTGTGGTGTCTCCCTACTGGGCAAACACAAACTGTTCTACCAGAAACAGTTCATTAGCAGCACACAGTGTCTTCCTGATTGATTAGTCATTGAAACCACCTGTGAAGTACCTCATCATGCTCTGGAGGTAATGAGAGTTAAAAAACAACTGCAGGAAAAAAAAAAGTTACAATTTCCTGGTTGTTCTTTTGGCAGAGTTTGGTAAGTAGTTTTCTCATGTATCATTTTATAAAATGTTCCCAAATTAATTCATAATTAGTTTGACGCATGTGGTAACGGGCATTTTTCACTGCAGACATTTTGACTTGTCGTAGCAGAAAAAGCACAGGTGTGACTAATCACATTAACGAGGGCCAGTGGTGGAGTGTAACTAGTGGTGCCTTCAAATGCAGTCGTGTTTATTGCGTTCACCACAAGAGTCCATATAATAATAATAATAATAATAATAATAATGATAATGATAATGATAATAATAATAATAAATTAAACTTATATAGTGCTTTTCAATGACTCAAAGACGCCCCCCTCTTGTGGTATTCACAACCTCGTAAGTGGAAAGTTTCTGAAAGCTCCGAGTTCACGACTTGTGACGTGTTTGTTGATGTTGTCAGAAATGGCGGAGGCCATGGAAGTAAGTTTTTCTTTACATGATAAGTGAATATATTGTAATTCTTCGTAATTGTCTGAGGAAAATGTTGATATTCCTAACTGCCTCATCTTTTTCCTCTGTCATTTTACCTTTGGATTTCCTGCATTATGTTACCCACTTGCTAGCTTGCTAAATTGTTAGCCTCTGTGGCTTCTAGACGCCGACAGTAACGTTAATATTGCCGTTGGTCAGCAGCGGTGTTCTCACGACTTAACCACTTGAACACTACGCATATCGTGTACACAACTTCCCATGTTGTAAACACGAGCTAACGAGTTTCATCTGAAAACACCATAGGTAGCTACATTTACTCTACAAGTACTGTATATTTACTTAAGTACAAAGTCCAGGTACTTGAGTGTTTCCATCTTATACAACATTATACTTTTACTCTGCTACATCTCTCACAGGCAAATATTGTACTTTTCATTACACGTGTCTGACAGCTATAGTTACTAGTTACAATTTTTCACACCCTTCCTGTCCAGTGAATCTCCAAATTTGGTGATTTTAAATGTGAAAAGTGTTCCAATAGGTCCTTTTCACAGCAGCCATTTGACATGTCGTTGCAGGGTGAACACAGGTGTAATTAATAACATTAATTATTGCCCCGTTCCATTAAGGTGGGTCAGGTCCCTGGTATTGTTCATGCTGGCTCACTGGAATGGCTGTGATGCTAAATACTGGACCATAATTAATGTTATCAATTACACCCGGTGTCTACCCTGCTACGACATGTCAAAGTAGCTGCTGTGTAAAGGGCCTATTTGGATTGAGTAAATTCTCCTTCTCTTAAGCTAAACAACATATAAAATAGACAACAACTTTGGAGTTGTTTTTTAGAATTACGCAGTTCTCACAGGACAGCAACGCTACAAACATATGATGATCTTGGGATGCATTGCTGTGAATTAAACTTCCCAACAGTATAGGGCTGACCTGAAAAGGTATTCAACCTCCAAATCACTATTCGCAAGCTTTGTTTTTTAAATCTTTTTTCTTTTATATATAAGAATGTAATAATAATAATAATAAATCCCAAAATAACCCATGAAATAAGGATTAATCCCACAACATTATTCATACTTAACATTAATTAGTATTAGTTATTCTCAGACGGATATCACTGTTATGTGTAGAGTAGTGCGTCAGCAGCACTGAAATGGGGGAGATGGACACAGACAGACAGATGTCATACTGACGCGCTGCTCCACGAAGCTTCGGATACTTTTGAATATTTCTCACCGAAGCTTCGAAGCCCAAAAAATGGTATACGGGACAGCCCTACAACAGTAAATAAAGTAGTTAAAATTAACACAACCTTAACCATCTCTGTTCTATTCAAGTGTCGCAGTAAGCCATGGTCGTGTGACAGACAATACCAAAAGGGAAGACATTTTTCAGCATTTAAACCTGTGCTTTTCCTACTGTGTCTCCAGCATGTCTTCTATAAAATAAAATAAAAAGCAACAGCAAAAAACAAAACCGAAAATGCACAAAAGAAAACAAAAGAAATGAACAAACACCTTCCTGTGTTTTGTTACCTTGTGTGATTGTCCAGGCCTCGCAGTGACCCCAGGTATTTTGTATAATTGTTCAAGAGGAACTAATACTTCGGCCTTTTATTGTTTAGCTGATTGTTATTTTTAATCCTGGAGTGGTTTGTGTGTGTGCGATTGTCACCACAAATATGACGTTAATATGCCAGGACGCATTTGTGTGTATGAATGGGACTCGATGTGGGATACGGAGGGTGAATAGTGCGCCTCAGCTAATGTCTTCTATGACTCCCTGGAGGGCTTTAGGCCAAAGAGAATTTCTGCTTTTCCCAGACAACACCCTGCAAGCCTCCCATGTGAAGGTGGCTCCCTCAAGCAGTACTACGCTCATTTACAATGAAAAGTCGATATGAAATAAAGGTTTTTCATATTATTTATAACACTTTTCTGCACTTTTATACTCAAATAGTTTGCCTTTAAACTTTGTGCACCTCTGAACCTCTGAAACACTGATCAGGAAATGAGAAAAGTCGAACGCAAAAAGTCTAAATATGACCTTTTAATGCTGCTCTATATTCACATAAATGTATACCCCATGTTTGTGCATATGTGTAAATGTGAGAGAAACACTCTAAGAACATTTTTGGATGCTCCCAAGCTGAACCACAATGGACCGCTCCTCGTGGGGGCTGTAAAAACCACCGGAGGAAGAGGAGGAGGAGAGGGGGGGAGGAGAGGGGGGAGGAGAGGGAGGGAGGAAAGGGAGGGAGGGAGGGGAAAAAGGTGGGGAGACTGGGAGAGTAAAGTTCAGAGAGGGGATGTTGACGGTGAGGTGAAAGGTGGAGGAAGAGGAGGAGGAGAAGCCAAAAGAAGAGAGGAGGTGAGGAGCCAGGTAGGAGAGACACAAGAGCTAGGAAGCAAAAGAAGAGGAAGGAAGCGAAACAGGAGGGATGTGCAGTCCAGAAAAAGATAAGACAAAAGGTTCGATGCAGAAAAGTGCAGGTCAGAGGAGGGAAAGGTAAAAGAGGAGGAGGGAGGGGGGGAGTTTGGGCTTTTTGGCAAGGCAGCTATCTGCATTTTTCTTCATATAAAGAAACTGCAGATAAAAATAGGCCTGCAGCATGACTAAGATGATAAGTTCTTTAATAAGACATCATGGCAACTTCTAGGTCCGCAACTTGAAATGTAACTAAGAGGACCAGAGAGAGAACAAAGAGGGAGACGGTGATGGATCACCACTAATGAGAAATTCCCTCTCTGGGCAGCCAAAAGCACAAAAACATGAATATGTGCTGAAAGCTTTAGTTACACCTGCTGTGTGTCTCTGCTCTGTGCGCAGGGCAAGAAGATCTGACTGGATAATATTATGTATGGATGCTCATCTAAGCTCTGAGGAGATCATTTCAATGTAGAAGAGTTAAAAGAGTGTGACTATTTACTGGTCCTTTCGTCTTTACTGAGGATTTAAAGGGCCAGTAGATAATAAGAGGATTATAGTTTTCTCCTAACAGAGTTGCTACCTCCACAGAAACAGGAGTGAAAGAGAGTTTACAACACAGGGATGAAAGAAGAAGAAAGTTCGGTTTGTTTTTCAAAATCACAAGCTTGGGTTTGATTTTTGTCCAGGTTTGTAAGCTATGAGTCAAAAAGGAATCTTTTATTCTTCTTAGAAAACCTGAGATCAGTCATAACCACAACTACACATGCCAAAATGTGTCTTTCTGACACAAGATGAAAGTGCAGACTTCTTACCTCATCACATCCTAATCAAATCTAATATTTCACCCTGACCAACCAGAGCAGACCTGGATGTCTCCAAAATACTGTGATCAGCAAAGGAGACCAAATACGAGAATATTATCACTCTAAAAACATGCAATTATATTAAAAGAAAAAATGCCATTTGATACTGCTATATGTTCAAATGAAAGATTTCTGCTTCAAAATACAAAGAAAATAGCTTCAAAGAAATAAAATATCACATTATAAATTCTAGTCTAGATTAAATGACTTACTTTTAGTACAAAATGTGATGTCTTTAATTACCAAAAAAAAAAACACTTGCAGAATAAACAGAGTCATATTAACTATTCATGGCCTCATATATTCATAATCAACACCTTGCATTTCACGTCTGCGTTCCTCCTCTGCACTGAGTTTTGGTTTGTCTTACCGGGGGGACAAACAGAGGAGAGTACTGCGTATGCTACCCAGGAGCTAATTAATCTTCCCAATCAGCACCAGGGGCCACGGGCATTTCTCTTGTTTTCCCTCCGTACTGTGAGGTAGTGGGCTATTTAAGGAGAGGTAGAGCAGAGCAGGGAAAGGGGAAGGAAACGCCTGTCTAGACGCCCACCAGAGCTGCGGCCCATACATTCTCCAGCAGCCCCCACAGGCGAGCAAACACACCCCCTCACCCCTGAAAAAACTACCTTTTCTCTCCATCACTATATATGTAAGGGGTGCTGCTCTCCACACTCACATTTGGATGTTTTTGCATATTCAACTGCACGCACGCACACAAATGCAACAATAGAAGGTTTGCATGTACATGTGATGTTGTATAAATGAGACACGCTAATCATGTACACAGACACCTCAGTGTGTTGAAGCCTGCACCACTACCAGCTGCCACCTAAACATCAACTGTGTACTTAAACATGCTCACACACACACACACACACACATGCACACATACGCACACACACCGTCATCTCCAGGTTGACACAGAGAGAGTAAACAGGGCAGGTGAGTGAAGAATGATGGCTGCTCCTTAGCAGAGCAGGTCTCCACGCCTCGCTGCCTCTCTTTCACACACCCAGCCCCTGTCTGCTCAGTCTCAGCCTGCGACGCGCGCACACACACTACGCACACAGTTAATCAATCATATATGCACACACAATGCATCGCCTCTCTATGAGGTAGAGCCAGGCGAGTTTAAAAAGCAATGCATCAGGTCCACAACACGGACCGCCTTACAGCAATCGAGTCAAATCCAACATTTGTCGCTGCTAAAATCAAAAACTAACCTTTTCATTCAGCTTGAGTCTGGAGATTTGTATGTTTTTGTAGTGAAATACAGATCTGTTTTCAATTCCAATTAATCTCTTAAAATGTGATGACCAGATGTTGTGTGTCCCACTGGTAGTTTCAGCTCTAAACTAATCTGAAGCAAAGAGACTGTCGAGTGTGAACACCTTCCCAAATCGTGGGGGGAAAGTGCGGGCCTGGCTGAAATTAGTAGTGGATTTACTCACTCTGTAATTTTGGGATCAATGTTGCCTATCCACAAGCGGTTTCCGTCATGGGCCACACTCTCTGACATGATGGAGGCATTTTCCACTGTCTCTGCCGCAGACGACATGTGTACTCTGCAGGAATAGAAGACAGAAACATTAGGTTTGCAAAGAAAAGCTAACTTTTTTTGCATTTGTGTCAGATACTCAGCAGTCATTAAGAAAGACAGAAAAGTAAGCTGTTATTTGGAAGACTAAAATATCGCCTTAAGACGAAACTATACTATTCTAACTATATCTCTTTGAGCACTGTGGCTTACATGATTGATTAGAAGGCATCTGGAAAATAAAGAAAAGTGATCAGAAAAGATCTGCCCACCCATTTGACCTACTGAGTGACCACATATTTAACTCTCAGACCGAGCAGGGACTCTTAATCGGTGCTTTATAATAGTAAGTTCCCTAGATAGGTCAAACAGTTAAGCCTACATACACACGAAGCGTTAATAACATGTAGCCAGTGCTAACATCAACTGTAATTATACATTAAAAGGGTTAGGTAATCTGATTTATTTCATTTCAATAAGTTAAAAATTCAACAATTTATCAATTCACTTAAGAGAGATTCCTTTCTCGTTTTTTGGTATTTAATGAGCAAATTGTTTGACGTTTAACTACGATGTTATGTCATAACATTAAATGCCAAACAGTGCGCTCATTGTAAATATGATTTATGTTACATACATTAGGATAAAGCAGTGACAAGATTGTGGTCAAACACATTTGAGAAGCAGTCTACACAATGTCAGCTTTGTCAATATACCTTTCCTTTAGTTTTAATGTGTAGCTTATGTCACTTATGTAGGTGCATTACTTTAATTCAATTCAATTCAATTCAATTTGCTTTATTGGCATGACTGTCAGGTGAACAATATTGTCAAAGCGTCAATTAAAAAATAAATAAAAATAAAAAAATAAAAACAAAAACATATATATACAATTCAATAAGCAAATTACAATATATAGATATTTAAAAAGAACATGCATGTAAATGGAAGAAAACAATAAGGAAGTAATTCATGTTTGTTGTGTCAATAAAACAAGCAAAAAAAACATAAAGTAGAGGAGTAAATAAAAGGCAGAGTGTGAGTTACATCTATTATGTGTTGTTGTTGTTGTGGTTGTCTCTTAGGCTGTGACATGCACTGACATATCCTGCAGCTTCCGTGCTGATGACACTATTTTCTCCAAGTAGATGTTGTATTTTATTTTGGTCAGAGAGGTAATCAAAATCTTGGAGTTTACATTTAATTTTTGTAAAGAATTTTTTCCTAATTTCTTCATAATATATGCTACATTGTAGCAGGAAATGTTGCTCTGTCTCCACCTGTCTCTGTGGACAAAGCTGACACAGCCCGTCTTCTCTAGGCAGCCACGTCTGTCTCTCTCTCTCTCTACCTGTCTCTCTGTCTCCAACTGTCTCTGTGGACAGAGCTGACACTGTCTTTTCTAAGGTAGCCAGGTCTGCATGTGTCGGCCAGTCTCTATAGAGCAGGCTGTGATCACTGAGTCTGTACATAGTCAATGTCTTTCTCTGTTTCTGTTCAGTCACGGTGGTCAGATAGTCTGCCACTGTGTACTGTCTGTTTAGAGTCAAATAGCATTGCAGTTTGTGTTGAGTTTTTGTGGTAGATGTCCAATAGTTGATGTAATTTTCTTTTTCTTTAGCTATAATTTGGTAATTTCCTCTCTCTCTCTCTCTCTCTCTCTCTCTCTCTCTCTCTCTCTCCTATTACTGTGTCAGGCAAACACTGGCTTCTTGAACATAACTATAATTACAACTCTTTGGTTTTCGTTTGAGCATTTATTCCATATCCTTGATATCAGACGTCAGTGTCTTCCTCTAGTTCAGTCTTTGGCAGCACTAATTGGACATTTGATCGCACTAGCTGTCCATTTTGTCTTACTAGTTAACTAGTGTCTCTTTTTGGCCCACAGTAGTTAACTAGTGAGGTAACATGCACTGACATATCCTGCAGCTTCTATGGCGATAGGGTTACTGTGTCAGGCAAACACTGGGCTCTTGAACATTATAAAGAGAGAAGACCTCTTGATGAGTATAACAAGAGAAGGACTCTTTGGTTTCCTCTTTAGGAAACGTTGACTTGCTGCTAGCTAACGTTAGCTTAGCTCTCCGCAGGTTGATCGATTGATCCGCTCGTAGTAAGCGTCTGCTGGTTAAAATCGAATAGCCTATGGGTAATTTAATATCTCTCCTTCAGGTGTTGAGATGTTGAAGATTATAAATCTACCCACTAAACGGTTAACAGTCCGTTTAGAGCGAGCAGCTGGTTGCTAGGTAGCTTAGCTCAGATAGCATCACTTTACCTCCTCGGATCTGTCTGAACGTCCTCTCTGATAGCGACGGACTCCTTCCACTTAATATACTACGGATCCCACTTCGGGGTGATTCAGTTAACACTAATCATTTCAAGCTATTTGTGATGTTTTCCTCCTCTATTAAACTGAGTGATTTTAGCTCGAAGGATACAAAAAGTCGACTTGCTATCGTCTCACAACAAAGGCGCAGGCTGATGTCGTAGTGTGTTTAACTGTCTGTGGGTTTGAGAGGGGGCGCTCGTTTTAATGTTTGGCATCTCCCGCACCTCTCTCCTCGAGTCACATTTGTTGGCGTACCAGGGAGGAAACCCCGCCCCCCGCCCATTCGGTACACCCCGTACATAGTTTCAAGCGTCTCAAACACAACCGGACGTCTCAAAGTGTCGTTGCTTGATGATGACGACATGTATGTTGCTTCTTGCTAGCTGACATGCTGCTGTAAAGGCTGTAAACTTGAAAGTAAGTACTCTGTTTGTGGTAATTTACAGTTAATGTTGGCTTTTATGGAGTCGGAGCTGAAATGAACGGCAGTATCATGTTTAGCAACTACGTGGTTGTGGTTTATGTGTAGTTTTTGCCTGTTGTATGTAAAGGAGGAGAAGAAGTGCTGCATGCATCACACCGACCTTCACACTGCTTCACTTACATAAAGTATTCAAGGACCAGCCAGTTGTCTTAAATATGGACCTACTATTGTTGATAATGTGTCTGCCTCCACAGCCTCGTGTTTCCTGCTTTACTCGAGTATCAATTACAAAACCAACCTGGTGCCACTTGCATGACTGGATGGTGTCAAAACAAATCAGTAATTATTATAACCTAAAGACATTCTGATATCGACATACTAATTAGTTTTATCTATCTATCTGTTCAGCTTGGGATGTTACATTTGAATTTGCCCTGCTAATATTCCTCTCAGTGGTCTGCATGATGATTAAAAAGTCAAATTGAACTGACATTTTCAGTTTTCAGACACATTAGGATAAGATAAGATATAGATATTCCTTTATTAGTCCTGCAGTGGGGAAATTTGCAGTGTACAGCAGCAAAGGGGATAGTGCAAAAAACAGGATGCATCAGCTAACACCGTAAAAAAGAACTAAACAAAGTGTAACAAAATATGAACCATTTAAATAGAAGGAGGTATAAAAATAGGAACAGTATATACAGTATTGACAATAAACAGACTATTAACAAAATGATATTGCACAGTGAGAATTACATCAATAATACAATAATATGATAATCAACTAAAAGGTGATTTTTTTGTGTGTCAAACATTTGCTGGTTTATTTGTTTATTTAATCTTTATTTTAATCAGGCAGTCTCATTGAGATTAACATCTCTTTTCCAAGAGAGACCTGAGAACAAGAAATATTCACAAGAAATACCATCAGCAAAACAGAAACAACACTATAAACAGGAATTTAAATCAAGAATCTCAGACATGAATCAGAATGCTCATTTAATCTTTTTAAACTATGAGGAATTTTGGCTTTTTGTATTATGTAATTGTAATATTTGTATATTGTAATATGAATATATTTGGGTTTGGGATGCACCGATACTGATACCGGATCAGATATCGGGCCAATATTGACTCAAATAGCTGGATCAGGTAATGGTGACAATGGGGCAAATCTCTTAAATTCAGTTCTATGCTTATATACTCCATACATTATATACTGGAATTTTAATTCCTGATTTAGTTTTTGCCCAGTTAGTTGCTGCATTAAAATATGTTTACACTTGAACTGTAATTCCTGTTAATTTTGAATATTTTTTTTTATCAAGTTGTCGGTGCACAATTTATTATTTTAATAATAAATAACAATACATTAAATGCAGATCTATGTATTTCTTTTTTACATTTTGTTTTACAAAATTAGGAAAGCGATGTTTAAGGCAAGCCTGATGTTGCACACAGCATATTAATTGAACACCGGTATCGGATCGGTACTCTGTATTGGCCGATACCCAAAGCCCAGGTATCGCCATCGGTATCGGGACTGAAAAAGTTGGATTGGTGAATCCCTAATTTGGGTTTTGAACTGGACAAAAACAGCAATTTGAACATGTGACCTTAGGGTGCGAAAGTTTAGACAATAATTTTTCAGCATTTTCTGGCACTTCATAGACTAAACAGTTAATCAATTGAACATAAAAATAATTGAGAGGTTAATTGATCATTAAAATAATTGTTAGTTGCAGCCCTAGTCTGAGCAGCTTGTTTGAGGAGGCAGAACATTATCAGATACTCTGCTGTATTATTTTCTGCTCAAACTGTAAAGTGTGCAGAGGAGAGCTCATGCGGGCTCACCAGCTGGCTTCTACTACTGGAAGAAGGAGAGGTGTGTCTGCAGCTGCTGCTGTGTGTGTGTGTGAAATCTACAGGATACGAGGCTACAGTATCCCACTGAACACCTGTGCTTCACCTTTTCTGCTTGACTTCCACTCTAAAGCGATCCGTCACCGTCCCACATCCGAGCCTATCTGCTCTGCCAGAGTGCGCTGTATCATATCAGCTTGTCAGGAAACCTGCCAGCCACGGATGCCTGGTATGGGTTTGTATTGTAGGCTAGTTGGTGGTCCACAGTCTAGCCTAAATATTGCCATTGAAATATGTTATGTTGGTTAATATCTAAAGTAAATGTTGGATTAACAGCAGGGGCTTGTTGTATGGCCGTAACCATTGAGATCAGTATCATATCTGGGATTTTTGGGGTTTAAGTGACCGAAGAAGGAGTTTACAATCTACAATTACACTAAAAGACACATGATGGATAATTTAAGGCTGATTCTGACATGTTTTTATAACAAAAACTCCAAAATGTGTCTGTTTCTGGCCAGATAAGTACATACATTTACATTTTGGTAAAATAAAGTGATTTAGTATTATATAGCTGACAGTGTGGAGAAATCTTTGAAACAGCATTTAGAACAACATTTAGAGAGATACAACTCTAATCTAACAGTTAAAAGAATAAATAAATATTTAAAATAATCAGATCATTTCAAACATTTTTTCAGAGTGGTGGGTTTCACCAGAGGATGTTTGGACTAAGGTTAACGATTATTTTTATTATTGATTAATTTGCTGATTATTTTCCCTCATTAGTTGTTTGGTCTATAAAATGTCAGAAAATAGTAAAAAAAAAAAAATGTCTGTCCCAATTTCTCAAAGTCAAAGATTTCTTTAAATATCTTGTTTTATCAGTCCAAAACCCCAAAATATTCACTTTAATATGATATAAAACAGAGAAAAGCAGGGAAAATTCATATTTTAGAGGCTGCAAACAGCATTAATGTCATTTTTGCATAAAAATAACTAATGATTGATCGATTATCAAAATAGTTGGTGATTATTTTTCTGTAGATTGACTAATCATTGCAGCTTTAGTTTGGACTCATGACTGGTGGTGAGAGGTCTTTACTTGCTTTTTTATTCAAATAATATTTAATACCAGTGAAAAAAAATCATTTTCAATACATTTGATCTTCAGTTTTTCATTCATTAGTCAGGTGTTTTTTGTTTTACTTTTTTACATTTTGCTCACGACTGAAAATAATTCCTGCTTTTTTTTTTATATTTTACAGAATAAATATGTCAGTAATATGATGCATTTGGGGAAGTCCTTCTCACTTGCAACCAGCCTGTCTTTAATGCATCAGTGTGTTTCTTCTCACAGCTCCCAGTTCTAAACACACACTACACAATAGAGGATGTCAGTCAGGCTGCAGTGCACTGTGAGCTCTTCACAGCCACTGACTGTGAAAGATGGGCTTTAGTGTGTGTTTGTGTCTGTGGGCTTAGATATCTCACAGTTTGTCTGCGCCTGTGTGTGTGCTCCGAGGTTCAGTGACACAGTTCGCAGTCGAGAGCCAGTTTGCAAGGTGGGAGGTGGTTTTGTGGTTGGTCTCATATTGTTGTATGATTTTTTTTTTGAATGGGAGGTTCCCCTTCAGGAATGCCCAAACAATTGTGCGTGGGCACAGTGTAGACTTTGTGTTGGCCATAGATTCATGTGTGTAAGACGAAGAGCATGTTTGTGACTTATTGCATGAAATATAGCCTGTAGAGATGAGTGCAGGAAGTACATTTTCTTTGATTTGTTATAGCAGGAAAAGCACAGGTGAAACAAATTTCCTCGACGGTGGCTCAATTCCATTAAGAGTTCCAGTAAGTCAACTCAGTGAAATGGAACGCACTCGCTATATTACTGTTATTATTGACACCTGTGCTTTTCCTGCTATGACATGCCAACAGATCTATTGGTAGATTAATCGATAATGAAGAAAATTATTAGTATTTAGTTAGGATCATAGGCGGTTTAAACTGAGGTTGAAAAATGATTTGTAATAAACTGCGTTCAAAAATTATTCGAAAGTTTTGTCAAGGGCATCACACACCAATGTGCTTATCTTCAGGGTTCTCCTGGGTATACATTATATTTCTCTATTATTCACATCATTTATTTTTGTATTTCATTTTATATATATGTGAATGTAAATGTAAATATATTTACATTTATAATGGATATGGGATTACCTTAGTGAATAGATTTAGATGTGTTATGCCATGTCAACACAATATTTGTCTCCTCCATTATGAAAAAGGAAAACCAATACAAATTTGATCAGAAAAAAAGATGATTAGTTGTAAGTTACTGTATGTATTTTGAATATACTTGTAATTTATGTGGTCAAAAATCACAGATGAAACCTTTTTTTTATTGAAAAATGTAACTCTTTAGATTGCAAAGAGATATGGCTGATATTGCAAAGAAAATACAGCATTCACAGGTTTGGCTCTGTTTTTATTATTATTTTTTTTGTCTCAAATTATCATCAGATAGTTGTGAAGAGAAAAAAGAGGCTGTGATACTGTAATGTCAGTACAAGATGTAGGCCTACCTCCTACTGGCTGATATGAGCTATTACTTCATTTTGATAAATATTACCAGCAGTGCCTTCAACTGATCTGTGAACAATTTGTGATCCTGTCAAATTTAATCAAATGATGATATTCCAAACCTATTGTGTTTGTATACTTCCTCTACTATGTTTTTTATTTACTCTCTTCCTCCCCCCCCCCTCCCATTCTTTCTGTTCCAGTTGTGGCTATGAATCACCTGCTGCGACCTCTGCTGTGTCAGTCCCAGTCCCTGGTGCGACAGCTCAGGTCTCCCCTTGTGGCCACCTCCAGGGTCAGTGCACCCCTGCTGTACCCCGACACCCCCTGCTACCCCGCTGCATGCACCAGGCTCTATGCCACCAAGAAGGCAAAAGGTCAGTGAGGAGATTTCACATATGTACAACCTCCGTGGTTCTGCTGGCATGAACGCAGGTTACGTGATTAGACGTTATCCATCTTAGATAGATAATACAGTGCTTTTGCTTCTTTCCCTCTCTTCATCTTCCAAGCCAAGGCAAAGGGCCAGTCGGCTAAGGTGAATATTAATTCCTCTCTGGTGGAAGACATCATCAATCTGGATGAAGTGAAGGGGGACATGACAGCTGTTCTCAATGCACTCAAAGAGGACTTCACACGCAACCTCAGCATCCGAACCTCGCCAGGTATTCGGCTTATCTCTGTTTCTTTCTCGGACTCCCTCTCACGTTGTCTGTCTGTCTGTGTCTCCTTCGTACACTACTCTCTGTTTCAAAACTTTACAGAAGACAAAACAAACCGATAAGAGCTAACAGGCGTCCAATAGTGCCAAGTATCAATTTGTTGTGAGTGGAAACAAGTGGCAGTATAATAAGAGAAATGACAGTGATGTAACAAATGCAAGGGTTTAATTTAGTTGCTCGGCTTGCTGTTTCCTTTTATTGTTAACAGGGTTAAAGAAGAAAACATGCTTGAACAATTGTACAAAAGCAGTGAATTGAATATCATACCACATAAGGATAGGCCAAAATAGTGTTTGCAATTATTTTCCAACAGCAGGTTCAATGTGCAAAGGTATGTCTGTGATCTCATGGATGTCTGCAGTCCAACCAGAATGATACAGTGTTTACCCGGAGCGAAACCAATGTTTGAATCCACTTTCTCCGAAGAATGTTTTTTCAGTAACATCTCTACAAACATGGCTTATAATCTCTTCTTCTCTATACACGCTGTTTGTTTCGTCCTTTGTCCCAGCCCTGAGTTAACATTTTTATCATTCTGCATTTGGATGAACTGCCATGACATAGATGAAATCACTGACATCCATGAGATACCTCTGAACACCTTTTAACTTTTGTTTCCATCATGTTACAAAGTAACATACAGAGTGCTGAGGTCACGTATAGGGGTACCTTGTTGTTTTGATTTCTACTGTGAATTGATATACATACTTGACAGTTGCAGTGCGGTTTTATTTTTCAATTCCATCATGTACTGTACACGCCGTTCCTTCTTAAAGGGTAACATCTTTATTTTTCAACCTGGACCCAATTGTCCCATGTTTTGGTGTCTAACTCGACAACAATTTCTGTAATTGGTCCAGTATTGAGGGAGAGAGCTGTAGACGGCAGCTGCTCACAGGCTGCAGTATGGTGCTAATATTGAGGCAAGCAGTGATTGGGGAACTGTCATTTACATCCACTAAAAGTGTTTGTTTTTGCCATGACAGGCTCTGACTTCTGTTATTGGAAGTGTCTGACAACATCATGGAAAGAGTCTCGCTCAAGGAGAAGTCTCGTTCTGAAATCTGGCGAGGTGACGTGTTGCCGGAAGACAACGGTGGAATAGTGGAATACATCCATGGTGGAAACGCGAGGGCCGGCCGGGCAGTTTGTTGTGTTGGAGTACAGAAAGCGTAGCTTAGTGTTATCTAAAAGATTTTCGAAGTCATCGCTGAATATTTAGATGATATCGACAATGTGAATGAGGTCTTTGAATTCAGTGGTTTTCTGTATTTATTTGAGTCTAATTCAGATTTCACGAGTCTTTTCCTTGAGCGGGACATGGGACACAATAACAAACAGACCGGACTGGACGAAAGGTCAGAAAACTTTTTATTATACCACCGCCACAACGTAGTCGAGGGTATATGGCGCTCCGCGTGTCCGTCCTATCGTCCGTTCGCGTGTCACACTTTCGTTTACGGAGCACAACTCCAAAACTATTTAACTTAGGAACTCCAAATTTGGTATGATGGGTGACAGTGTGGTCTAGTTGTGCCTTTTGGGGGTTAGAAGTCAAGGGTGCCCAGAATTTTTGAAATCTTGGCCAAAAACTGTGACTTTTTTTTTTTTTTTTACTTCAATTTCGTTTCCATAGTAGAACTTGTTCCAAAAGGGCCCTACTGTAGTAGAGGTCTGTATGTGAGCCATGCTCACTTTTGCCTTGTTTCTCTGTAGGGTCCTTTCTATAATGTTGTCAGACACTTATAATAACAATCTGAGCCTCTAAGTGGCAAAAACAAGCACTTTTAGTGAACATAATGTAACATTGACGCTGCCCACTTGCCCTCGCAGCTCGTTCTGTGGCTACCGGTTGCAGCGTTCTCCCTCAATACTGGACCAGTTTCAAAAATTGTTGTCCCCATTAGTCAGTTATACACAAAAACACGGGAAAATAGAGATTCAGATTGAAAAATACCAAAGTTACCCTTTAACAGCACACCAAAGGCACGTCTTTACTTTGGGATAAAAGTCAGTAAGTCTTCCTCTTTGTTTGCATCTACCTGACAAAGCCCCTGAGGGCTGAGAGTGAGCTCCAGTGTGACCTTACCTTGACCCCAGATTGACCTCTACTTCCCCAACTACATCCAGGTCATGACCCTTTTGCCTCTGGGTTCTAACAAATGGGAGCTGGGCTCGGGGGAGTCGGAGGTGGGGTGTATAATGGAAGCTCCCAAGGGAGGAGGCAGACTTCAAACTTGAAGTGTCTGAGCTTTTACTCCTTTTCCTCCTCAGATGAAAGTGCGCCTTCTCTGACATTTGATGCATGTGCAGTCTTTTACATTTTTACACAACATGGATATTTTATGGTTAACACCTCAATGCCTTGTCTTGTTGATTTCCTCCAACTGTTTCATTGTTCTTTATTCATCTGTCTGTCCATTCTCCATCGTGTTCCCAGCAGCTTTCTTTCTTTTCTCCACTCATTCAGCAATTTCTTGGTCTGAGTCATTTTCTGTCCTTGGCCCCTACCTTTATATCCCTCCATTACTTACTCTTCTCTTTTGTTTTTCTAATTGCTTTCCCAGCTTTACTTTTTGGCCTCTGCTCATATGATATTTTCAATTTGGTTCTCATATTTAAATTTCACATTGACCTACAGGGAGACATTTGTTCACAGGGTAAGGGTTCCCTCCTTCACTCCCTGCGTCTCCTTCTGTTTCTCTTCGTCATTTCTGTCTCCTTCCCCTCCATCCCGTCATCCCCGCTCCACCTCTCCATCCACTCGGCTGCTGTCCTCCACTCCCTCCTCCGTCCTCCTCTCTTCTGTCCAGCTGCACAGTAATCCAGGGAGGCAGCAGGACTTAGAGCTGACAGCAGAGATGAGATGGTGGAATGGAATGACGTCAGCTGTCCGAATGTGTGTATGTGTCTCGTTCATGTGTGTATTATGTGTCTCGTTCGTGTGTGTGTGTGTGTGTTTGTTCCATGAACCTCTCATCTGGCTCTCATTAAGCTTATGAGTACATATGTGTATGTGTGTGTGTGTGTGGATATGACTGCTGTTGTGTGGTGCCATGAATGCATACTGTATGTGTGCATGCATTTATTTGTGTGGCAAATAGCAGAAAGTCACAGATAGCTGCATAGAGAGGGGATCAATGCAGTGACCATCATGTGGTCAGTCGCAGATGGGGAAAGATGGCCCAAAAACAGGCTCTGTTTCCATGAAAACTTTGTTAAGACAGGGTTGACTGAGACATTGAACAACAACAACAGTACTGTAAAGAAAGAAATGCCTAGAAATAGCTAGAAACCTTCAGGTACTGATAGGTCTTCCTAACAAGTTGAAGATGCTTTAAGGAAATGAAATTGGAGCTTAAAGGAATAGTTTGACATTTTGAGAAATACACCTTGCAGAGAGTCAGTCGAGACCACCGATATCACACTCATGTCTTTCTGTTGACTATAAAGCTACAGCCGGTTAGCTTAGCCTAGCATAAAGCCTGGACGCAGGGGGAAAAAGATCTGCCTACCAGCAGCTCTAAAGATGACTTATTAACACGTTATGTCTCATACTCATTTGTTTAATCTGTACAATAGTCAAAATGTAAAAACGACAAGTTGCTGTAACAATTTCTTGGCCAAACCAGTGACTCCTTGAGTCCGTACTGTCTGGCAACCTCAAGGCAACGACAAGACTCCATGGAGTCACCGCTCCTGGCCAGGAAATCGTCCAGGCAAGTAATCCCCCGTAGAACTGCAAATCGCTGTTTTTTACATTTAGAGTTCAACACAGAATATTAAAGCTGCTATAATCAATATTTTTCTGAATGGATTGAATGACTACTTGATTGTGAAAGGGGTCGCTCGTTGTGATGAACTAGAAAGGCACGCAGAAAGGGCGCAGAACTGTAAGTGGTTACACCTTTCCACCAAGTTTCATGAAAATTGAGCCAGCAGTTTTTCCGTAATCCTGCTGACAAACAAACAAATGGTAAATGGACTTGCATTTATATAGCGCTTTTCAAGTCTTTCCAATCACTCAAAGCGCTTTACACTACATATCAGCATTCATACACTGATGGCAGAAGCTGTCATGCAAGGTGCCAACTTTGCCCATCAGGATCTAATCTAAATACTCATTCACACACCAATTTGGGGTTAAGTGTCTTGCTCAAGGACACATCGACATGTGACCGGAGCAGCCGGAGATCGAACCACCGACCTTTCGATTGGTGGACTACCTGCTCTACCCACTGAGCCACAGCTACCCTGCACCAAATGCACAGAATAAAATAGTTGATAGTGTAGAACATTCATCTCAGTCCGGTGAATGTGAATGAAAAATCACCAATATCGATTAACTGTCCCTAGTATATGAAGTTTACGAATAATATGGCTTGTTTAGTTATAAAAACATATCATTTTTGAAAGAAAAGCAAAAAAAGTGTAGTGTACATATAAAATTATAGTGTACATTTATATTGTATGTATTATATTTGCAATATTTGATACATAACAATTTGGCAAATGCTCTCTCAGCCCTCCTCCTCTGACCTTCCTCTTCTCTCTCAACCCTCGTACCCCTCCTCACCCTCCACCTTTGTAGTTAAAGAAATGTCTGTCTGCCCTCCTAAAGTATTAGCAGATGTGTAGGTGCTCATTGTCAAGGCACAGGTAACAAAGACGGACAGGCAGAAGGTCACAGATATTGACATGAACAGTCTACATATACACAGAGAGGCGCTGTGAGACGGACGGGCAGGTTTAGAGCTGCGCACAAACGGATGTTTGAAGTCACAGAGGGAGACGGAATAATTTTTGCAGGCAGGTAGACGGTATGTCAGTGATCCAGTCTTTAAAGGTATCCATTACATCACATCATACCAACCTTTTATTTTTAATTTCTTCTTCTGTTACATCTATAGGTTTGGGGTTTTTTGCGCTTGAAATCATATGATAAATAGATTTTTAAAATTACACCATTGGCTCACCTCCCCTTCACCCTCCCTTTTCCACACTCACCACCAGCACAGCCCCCAATGGGTAAGCAGGGAGCGAGTGATGTAAGGCAGAGGTGGAGAAGGAGGAAACAACTGCGTCTGAGGTTAGCCAGATGGAGGAGAGGGAGAGGGGCGGATGGATGGAGCGAGGGAGAGAAGGAGAGGACAGAAGTCAACTCTTGTTGGCGAACTTACCTTTGTTTCTCTCAGTGTTGACAGTGAGGAGAGACAGTAGATCGTGGAAACTCTTAACACTATAGTGGTCTCAACATTTTTCATGCAGTTTGTGGTTTCTGCTGCACATTCATCTTGATCATTCAGTCAACATGGAAACCGTGTCATCAAACTAGACAAGCTACCATATTACCACAGCCTGATACCTCATATTGATCCATGAGAATAAAACAAATCTGTTAACAACATATTGGTTAATATTCATGTGTTTTACATAAACACATGACATAAACAAGCATTTTGTGAGAAAGATATGTCTGAGAGTACAGGTATTTTACAGATGAACAGTAAACTTTATTATCCAAAACGACACTAACTATGAGGTAACAGTCAATTTTGAGCAGTCAACATTGTGGAAATTTAAATTATTTTAAGGGAACAGTGTGTAACATTTCAGGGGATCTGTTAGCAGAAATAGAATATAATATTCATGTTTTCATTAGTGTATAATCGTAGTGTTTTCGTTATCTTAGAATGAGCCCTTCATATCTACATAGGGACCGGGTCCTCTTCACGGAGTCCGCCATGTTGCTCCGCCATGTTTCTACAGTAGCCCAGAACGGACAAACCAAACACTGGCTCTAGAGAGAGTTTTTCACATTTATACGTTACCTGAAGGCCACCGTAGTTCTCTGACACGCTTGTGAAACTGCAGTAACGTGAGCCGTGGAGTGCAAAACTGTGGTACCGCCAGCCGCCGTCTGACCTCGTATATTGCCAAGAAGTGAAAGTCAATTGTTCGCTACATTTCAAACATTAGCGCCTAGCAGCGAAGCTACGCTTCCGCCATTTTAGACTGAAAGCAACGACCGGGCGGCAGTAAAACGTCAAGCTATAAAGTGCCGTACAAAAGTAAAACTAAATTATTTCTATTCTGTTGTCATATTTAATGTCTCCACCGAAATGGCCTGTGTTGAACAATAAAAATATTATAAATAAAATAAGTATTTTCAGTCCAAAATGGCAGCAGCGGCTGTTGTAAAAAAAAGTTGTTGTCTCATTGTTTCTATATTCTTTGCTTCCGTTGCTCCTAAGTGTTATTAAGGTAAGGGTGGCCTCTGAGCGCAGCGAACGACGTGACCATGGTTTCGCACTCAGTGGCTCGCGTTACCGCAGTCTTGGAAAGGGAGGAGTGAACGGAGGGGTACTCAGTTGGTTGCAATCTGCAACCGCACCACTAGATACCGCCAAATCCTACACACTGTACCATTAAATAATACAGTATTCAACTTAAATTTTGAAAAAATAAAGTCAAATATACATAAAATGCAGCCTATAAAATATGTATTTCTGCTAATGCTGATATTTTTGGTATTGTCAGATAAAATTGGCCTTCATATGCGCAGATGCATAAAATCGGGGTGACTGCATTGTACATTGCAACAGTAAAATGATACCGTGAATTGTCTAAACAATGATGAATACAATAACTAAACAATAGCATCTATCTGTATTCATTCAGGAGCTCTGGATCACATTGTGGTGACGACTCAAGATGGGAAGTTCCCTCTCAACCAGCTGGGCCAGGTCTCCATGAAATCCCCTCAGCTCATTATGGTCAACATGAGCAGCTTCCCAGAGGTAAGACGATCACACACACACACACACACACATACACACACACACACATACATACATACACACATATATAGATTATTTCCTACAGGTATCTGTGTGTCTCACGCAGACGAGCACACAGTAACTAAAAGCTTTATAAAAATAATCTGAAGCACAGACAGATAGACGGTCCTCCTCGCAGGAGGAAAAGTGAGCCGGACCAGAACTCTAAGCCCACATCTCTGTATAAATGAAACCTGACTCTCTCTCTCTCTCCAACGGTGTCTCAGATGCTAATTGATGGATCACTCTAGGAGCCTTTTGTTCTGGGGTGAAAGATAGCAACATGAACCCAAACTCTGTGTGTGCGTGCACTGAGATGTGGTTACGTCTGCGTGTGAGTTGTCACAGAATAGGAAATTACCTCATTTTACCCCCAGGTTAGGAAGGAATGGATTATTTTTCTTTTTTTACTCCCTTTTGCTTTCCCTCTTTTCCTTCTTAGATGATACAATGCTGCGCTAATCAGAGCTCCAGAAAGAAATTTTGTCCACAGGGGCAACTCGCATTTTTAGTGGCCAGACTTTCTGGTTGTCTGGAAAATCTAAATGTGTTTTTTTTTTAAATTTAATACGACATTATGCAACCACATATTCACAGACAGTCATGACTGAAGATTTAGCTCTTAGATTGATTGAGCCGATATACAGCAATATACAACAATATTTCTTTTTTTATATGCAGTTACACATATGTATCACGTAGTGAAACACCTGTTAGAATGCTTATATGACTGAAAAACACTAGACACAAGACTAGTATGAAAAATGAATGACGTAAAATGCAGAGTTGAGGTGATAAATTCCACCCAATAAGCAGACATTTAATATGTTTATATGCATAGTATACAAACATCTAAAATGAGGAATGATACACAGGAAGGCAAGAAAACATATGTACCACCTGAGAAATGAAGTTCAGATGAATAGAAAAAATGAATCATACCACCTTACAAGTGATACTTGCATGTACAACATGTCACTCAGAGACCTGGCAATAGTAAGGATTAAAGTAATAAAACAAATGCATACAGTAAAGTGCAATAAAACATGATTTAAAGGACTCGGTCACGTTACCACGCTGCCACGCTAGCTGCACTGTGAGGCTGTGCTAATGTATCTATATGCTAATGTCAGCGTGCTACAAGCTCACAGTGACAATGCTAACATGCTGCTGTTAAAGCTACCACGAGGAACTTTAATTTTATGTTGATTTTGGCGGTCCCTGTGGACAAAAGCGGTAGTGTTTCCGAGCACCAGATTCCAATTAGAAAACCTTTCATTTTACTGCAGCAGGGTCTGACAGCCTGCCCTGCTCAGTCCTGGTTCTAGTGGTAGCCTGTTTTCAAAGGCAGTTTGTTGTTTTGGAGAAACACCTGTCTGTTACAACAAAAAACAGTTCTCACAATCATTTTCCACCACCTTCTATTTTCCTACCGGTCACCTTTTGTGAATCAGCGAGCAGTGGCTTCACCTCTTTGTTCTCTTTTGTACCGATATCCCAAAACAACATGCAAATCTAAGTATTTATCAGCATCTTAAATCTGGAAATCCAGTCTTCAACCTGACTCAGGCTGAATGGTCTTTCAGTGAGTCTATTTCCTTCCCAGAAACTCAGACCACAGACCACACACACACACACACCGACAGACATACTCACACACTCACTACCCTGTCGTGCCCTACGCTACCCGTGTCCCACACAGAGGTGAGTCCTCAGTACCCAGAGCTAATAGGCTTATAATGATGCCTATCCATTACCAGGCACTCCAGAGGCCCAACCATTGTTTTCCATTCATTCATTAAGAGCAGCCTGGGAAGGCACAGTGGAACTAACAACAACTACCAGTATGCTTAGATCAGGAGGCAATTTGGTGTGTGTGTTTTAGGATGAGTGTGTACTCGCATGTTTAAGCATCCCACCACTTTGTTCGGAAAGTGTTTTCTTCAGGACTCCCTGTTTAAAACACGCACACACACGCGCACTACTCGCACACATTCCTCTCCGCTCGCCTGTTCGCTTTGAACCGGGCCGTCAAAGCGTTTGATGTGAAACTTCAGCGTAATTTCTCTTCCTCTCCAACATATTAACCAGAACCGGCCCAGAAGAAATTCCCCTCGGTTTTCCGTAACCACCGGAGTGGTCGTCGGGGAGAGGGGAAGCGGTGATGAATTTGATGCTGAGAACAATCAAACATAGGTATGGGCTGAATCTATCACCCCACACTCAAAGAGAGCAACCAGAGGCCTGCGCTCCGGATGATTCTGACAAAGGAAAAGCAAAGAAAACCACATGAATTAATTTAATGCACACAAATAAATTCCTTTAATCTCGCTGCCATGTCTTTCCCCCAGCGGATAAGGCCAGAAGGAGCTGTCGAGAAAGGAGAGTAGGGAAATTATATGCTGTTTTTCCTCGTATTGCACATTTGCACACTTTGTTCAGCTCAGCTAAGGGAATTGTCATGCGGTTGCAGATTTGGTTTGAGGAGTGTGACCCTGTTTTAAGTAATTCAATGGATTTGGCTTCCTCCCCGTTGTCTGTATGCACTGTTTAACTGTGGCTCTCTGGTTCTAATGTAGTATTTGCTGTGTTGTATGTGGTGGATCAAGTTTTTATGTTTCGCATATGTGAATGCTTGTTTTAATGTTTACCATTGAGTCACATGCAAGCTGCTTTTTCTCCCTGCCAAACAAATACAAATACACTTTTAAATCAAATTCCAAAGAAGCCACTATAATAAATTAACTGATATTATCAAAGTATTGTGTGACTGCAGTAGACCAACACTTCTCAGAACCTCTTAACAGCGTCTTTGTCTGATCCTGTGTGGTGTTGCGATATCATTTACAGCGCAGCTGCCTCTCCAGCCTGCGTCCACATCAACGCTGGATCACTTGTTCCCTCACAAAACACATGATGCTCTTCTTTTCATCTCCCTCTTGATTATCTTCATCCTTTTAAAAAGAAGACAGATGGTATTTTTTTTTTTCAATAAGCCATTTTAGACAACAGCTGAGGAGGGAATTTTCTGCAGATGTTTTCATTTCTAGTAATAGTTTTGTCCCAAATCCACGACCATCCTCTCTATTTATTTCTGTTGATGTAGTTGCTCAGTGCAGATCAGAAACACACATTTTCACTTTTGCTCTTAAAGGAACAGTGTGTAACATTTCAGGGGATTATATTGGCAGATAATCACCTTAAAATAGGGACTGTTGTGTTTTCGTTAGCTTAGAATGAGCCCTTCATATCTACATAGGGAGCGGGTCCTCTTCACAGAGTCCGCCATGTTGTTCAAACCAAACACTGAGAGCCTGTTACGAGTTAACGTTAGCTGAAGGCCACCGTAGTTCTCCGACATGCTTGTGAAACTGTGGTAAAGTGAGCCGCCAGCTGCCGTTTGACTTCCGTTGCTCCTAAAGTAGTGTTATAATGGTAAGGATGACCTCTGAGCGAGGCGAATGGCGTTAGCACGATTTTGCACTCTGCGCCTCACGTTACCACAGTCTTGGAAAGTGAGCGGAGGGGTACTCTGCTGGTTGCAATCTGCAACCACACCACTAGATGCCGCTAGATCCTACACACTGTACCTTTTAATGTGGTGGACAAATGTGTCTCTAATTTCTCAAGAAAATGTCTGTTAAACGCATCATCTGTTTGTCTTGTTTGCATTTACACCAATATTTGTATTCAGTTATACTCATACGGTGTCATCATGCATAATGATGCCAGATTTTAAGGGAATCTTTAATGTCCATTTTCACAGACATGAGGCTGGTCTTTGCAAAACTACCCTTGCTTTTACAGACAGTGACTTTTGGCAATAGTGAAACAAGTGTGCACATGAGGCTTTTTGACTCAGCATAGAAGGTGATACATAACATATAATCTCCTCATAACAGTCCTAATAATGCTACTGCTAGCATAGCTGAATGGATTGTTCATTCAACTGTAGGAATTGGATGTTTTATTATTATGAGGAAACATTCAGTTGTTTCCTCACATCATCAGTTTTTAATTTTATTTCTGCAACATTCAGTCTTAATTGCTCTTCAATGGATGGAAATAAACAGAATTGACAGAAATGGGTTAAGTCGTGCAAAATTGCTCCTCAGCCATGTTAAAATGTCACAATCATGGTGTCTGTGCCTGTCTGAAGACCATAAGATATCAGTGTCTTTCAACATATGTTAATTTCTGCCTTCCACCCAGAAGAGTTAAGACTTCCCTTTCAAACTCACATAAGGTAATGAGCTGGCCACATGCAAAATCTGACCACAATACAAGAAAAGTGTTTTCATGCACTCTTTAGTTAAAGTGAATGTACATGTGCTCACCTCAAGGTAATTACCATTCCCCCATCTGCATACGCAAGCAATTAGCGACTTTTATATTTCCAAATAATTTCAAAATGAATACATACAAACTCAAAAGCACATGTGTTTGTGTGTGTGTATCAATGTATCATACACAAGCCCAAACAGACTCTCCTGTGAGGTCACCATGGGTCAACGCCCTGCCCTGCAACCTCTCAGTCCTGTCCCACAGGGCCGAGCGCTGACAGTGGCCCAAGGCACTTCCACACTGCACGGGCTTCCCCTGACACACACACACACACACACACACACACACACACACACACACACACACACACACAACCCCACTCAAACACACACGTACACACACACACACACACACTACAAACACACCACAACACCTTAATGATTGCCAGCTGGAGCTGGGCCACTACCTGCAGTTGTAACGCTGCTTTTTCATTCACACCAGCGCTCGAAGCAAGAACACATTTATATATCTGTGTGTGTGTTTCTGTTAATGTGTGTGTGTGTGTGTGTACCCCCAGGCTACAGCGGCCGCCACCCGTGCCCTGAGAGAGAGTAGCATGAACCTTAACCCAGAGGTGGACGGGACGATCATCAAGGTGCCCGTTCCCAAGTGAGTCTCTTTTGTGAAACACACACACAGAAACACAGCCCCAAGGGCAGAAACACTTTCCTGCTTTTCAATCTTTTCTTTACACCTTTTACTTTTCTTCTGTTATTCATCTGTTTTCCCACTATTATTATTATACACTGACACGTATTTTAAGTACTAACCCTGAAACGATCAGGTGATCTGATCAATCAACTACTCAATTGACAAAATATTAATTGATGATAGTTTTTGTACAATGAAGTAGGACTGGGCGATATGTCCAAAATCTTCTATCACGATATAGATCATTTCATATCTCGATAACGATATATATCACAATATAGAATGTTTTTTGGTAGTTCAAAAAATAAATAGTCTATATGAAATAACCACATGGTAAAGCCTATTTTTGTATACCACTGTATGAAATAAATACTTAACAAATAAAAATTACTGAGTATTTTCTAATTTAATTAGAACTTTATGGCAAAATATTTATACATTTTTATAATTTAAATTCATAATTTCAAGTGAAATTATAGAGATATATATTATATATATTCCAAAAAACTGAATAAATATTTCCAGCTTACACTATTTTTATATGCATGCACACAAAGAGAGAGTAATATCAATTTATAATACAAGACAATTGTAGTAATAGTTGAGTTAACTGAGTTTGATCAGCTTTTCAGAGAAATTTGAGTTAGTATGTACTTGTTATCAGCTTAGACGACGTAATTGTGTATCACGATATCTCGATATATGATTTCATCATGATACAATTCCATTGAAAGAAGATAAATGATCATATTGAATTATCACTATTAGCGCTACAATGAAGTTGTTTTTTTTTTACTGTTATTTGACAAAATAAATATTTTAAGAATGTTTTATAGTTATGTTATATAGTCATGCTATTTTATAGACTAAATAAGTGACCAAATAATTGTGAAATAATCAATACAAAATGTAAATTATCATAAACCTAAACCTTACAGTAAGTCTCATCCATGGTTTTGAATATCTCCCCATTAATAAATCCCTGTAACTAACAGATTTATGGACTTGTTTGTAGACATATAGAGACCCCCAGTGTGTTGATGTGAGGGTCTGGTCGGGTCACTCTCTCTCTATTCTGGATGGATCTCTCTCACTCACTCTTTCTCTCTCTTTTTCTCTGCCAAGTCAAACAACCTCACAAAAAACTATCCATCTTTCACTCACTAAACCACTCTGTGTGTATATATAGAATTTTTTTAATTTTTTTTTACATATACACACATGTGCATGTAAGAATACATGTATGAATGCCGGCCTGTGTTTATATGCGTGTGTGTGTGTGTGCGTGTGTGTGCGCGTGGAGCAGCAGGTGTTAGTCTGGCAGAAGAGGGACACAAGAGTCAGACTGCTCTCCCCCTGCAATCAGTCTCGGCACGCTCCGAGCCTCCATTTGCATTTCCAAAGAGAAGGCGCTCCTTGATTGGCTCTGGAATCAGTAATTAGGCTGTATTGTTTGCGGTAAATAGACGCCGCACTTGGATTGTTTGCAAATAGTCCCCGAGGCAAAAACAACGAAAAAAAAGCCAATTAAGGACAAAGAGGGAGAGTGAAATGGGAAGTAGGATTTTCTGAGTGATTAACAAATGCAAAGTGAATACAAAGTTGTCGGGATCTGGTCTGAGACCTCGGCAAGTGATTGTTGTTAGATGGTTGCTCAGGAGTCAGAACTAAAATGATTAGAGATCAGGCTTATGAGCACTTAACATTCTCATTTGGACAACTGAGGACATTGTTTTTTCATTATTCACAGGTCTGTGTTTTACCGAGAGTCTGACTAACCCTTTCTTTTTAGGTCTCTATGCAGTTTGAAGGTATGTTTGGATTTTTAGCTGAGTATCTTATTATGCTGTAGCAACTCCTCTCAAAACTAGGAAGTATACTTTCTCCAACACTGAGAGCTTAACAACATTTTAATAAACATATCTTAGCAATTATTTCATCACTTGGTGCAGTGTATTACCCTACTTTTAAGAGGAAACTGCTACTTGAACCACAGACTGTATATAAGAAGTGGACGTAGTCATCTTGACGTCACCCATTGGTTTGTGGTCTGCGGTTTTAAAGCTTCGAGTTTGGCATTTTGGCCTTCGCCATCTTGTTTTTTTGCAACCAGAAGTGACACTAGAGGAAGACAAAAACACAGACAACTCCCAGGACAACGCCATGGTAGCGACCTGTCAATCACAAGGTAGCCACGCCCTAAAGCATCCCCTGCTTTATGGTCTATTTGACTCTAAATGGGACCATCATTTACTAAATGAACATCATGCTGTATTGAAGAAGACTTGAAACTAGAGATTGAGACCATAAACTCATGTTCATAATGTTTACTGAGGTAATAAATCAAGTGAGAAGGAGGGTCATTTTCTCATAGACAATCAGACTTCTTTTTGCAACCAGAGGAGTCGCCCCCTGCTGGCTATTAGAAGGAATGCAAGATTAAGGTACTTCCACATTGGTTTCACTTTTCAGACCAGGACATTTCCCACTGACTTGAACCCACAGACATCAGCCGACCTAAGCTTAGCTAATATCACCCTCCGTCATATCTTCAAACTGCATACAGAGACATAAAAGGTGCAGGTGAGTTTGTGTGTGTGTGGAACCTTTGCTTGGTGTAATCCATTTACCTATTTTGTTTTCTTCTCTGTTATCTTCTGTCTTACTTTCCTCCCTTCCCTGCAGAGTAACGCGGGAACACAGAGAGAACCTCACCAAGCTGGCCAAACAGTTCAGCAACAAGGCCAAAGACTCGTTGAGGAAAGTGCGATCTAATGCCGTCACACAGGTCAAAAAGACGAAGGAAGGACACTCGGAGGACACAATACGACTTGTGGAAAAACAGGTAGGAGACAGGGAGAAGAACAAAAAGCTTCTTAATTGATAGATCAGACGGAGAAAGGGAAGTTTAAAGGAAGGTTGAGTCGAGTGGCTAGATGCAAGGGTACAGCTTTTTCTTAAGTGACATAACTAGAGAGGTGAGAAATTCATCATTAGTCCGGTTTAATTCTCTCACATTGCAGCTACATAATGTCATCCTTTACCAGACATACACTAGAGAGAGGTAAAAAGAGAGCCCAAAAGGTGTATTCATATTCTTTTTTTGTTTTCCATCATTCCCTCTGCCTTCACAGATTCAGCAGATGGCGGACAACATGGCAGTGGACATTGACAAACAGCTTGCAGCCAAGACCAAGGAGCTGTTAGGCTGACGGTGATGATTACAAGGTCTTGTTTTTAATTTTTTGGGGTTATAGCTGAACCTACAGATGGACACACATAACAGAATGTCATTCGTATCATGTTTATAATTGACACTGACTCAGTGAAACCTCGTTCTCACAGTCCGAAAGCTTCACACAGACGAACGAGTCTCGGCCCCGTCGTACATGTTTTTGGCAGAAACTGGGCTTCGGTTCCTGCCCACATCACTGGCAAAGCTCCGCTCTTCGCTGCTGGGTGATATCTGCGTTTAACCGTCAGCGCATAAACAGAAATTGGCACGGAAACAACAACGACAGACTGCCAGTCACCTCCCTCCTCCCTTGTTACTCTTCCTGTCTTCAAACAAACACCGAGCGAGGGACGAATGGACTTTTAATGGGATTTGCGGGCCTCCTCCTAATCAAACCCCCTTGCCACAAGGGCTGTCTGTTTATATAAAACAAGCGCACCCGTCTGAGTGTAAACTGGCTGCGGGTTTGTCTTGGTGGCAAGAGCGAGAGAGAGAGAGAAAGGGAGAGAGGGTTTTGTTCCAGAGACGCAGGATATGATTAGCGTGTTGCCAAACATTTGTTTCACATTGATTCGAAGTCTGTTTAAAAAAAAATGCACTTGAGTAGAAAAAGCCTTTAATTTCAGCCCATGTCTAGGATTGATAATACGTATAAAGTCGGGAAAGTAACATTATTGATGGACTTCATTAAAGAAACACTGCTTTGTACCATGTGCGTCATCTTTCTCTCTCTTGTTTTCTTTTTCTCGGTTTGAAGTCGTCGCCCCCCCCTTCCTCCATTAGTCAGAGTGATAATGGACTTTTCCTGTGTACAGACCTCCAGGCCCCGGCTGCTGGCACCCCAGTTGTCCATTAGGGAAAAGAGGCTTTTAATGTTGTGCACTTGGTCCTCTTTGTCTTTAAATAACTTCACTTTTAAAGCCACAGTCAGGAATTGTCGTACAAGTGGATCGATAACAAGAAATGTATGAATGGGAAACCTACCCGGCGACACACACATGGCTCCGCTTTCACGTATCCGCTGTTTACACCAGCTAGAGGCTTTCCGTACTATTATGTGGTCGGTGTCTTCATCTCTATCATGGTTTCTTTTTTCTTCCTCTGCTACTGGCCCACATGGCAGACAGGTTTAATTTTAAAAGTTTGCCCACACACTTGCCCAGTCATTTGATGATGTCAGCCGCTGCGACGTTGCAAACTACTAATTAAATCTTAATCAAAAAAATGCTCTTTTTAAAATGAGGAATAGCGATGATGCAGATTCCATGGTGGTTTTTTTGGTCATCTTTTGGTGTTAGGTGGTAGCAGCGCTAAGTTGCACGCTACAGATTGTGGCTTCATTACATTTACCTTGGCTCTCTGTCTCCCTGAATGGCTTTGCTTTAATGGCCTAAACAGACCAGAGTCGTTGGATAAACAAGAGTTTAGCGGAGAGGAGTGGCTGGGTCGGGACAGAGGAGGGGCGGGGTGGAAATGGCAGGTTTTTTGTGGTGATTCTGGGTCCATATGTCAGCAATTTGAGGGCATTGTGTACCTTGGCCTAAAACAGAGGCTTCATGATCGATGGAGGGGTGAAAATCTCCCAAGTCCCTGGCGCAGAACACAGGCAAGCACGAGGAAATTGCTTTCAGCTGATAGCTTCATTTTGGTTGACATTTATCAAGTGAATTACCCCTGTTCCTTTCAAATGTTTACTACGACTAGCACCGCCTTTTGACGTATGTGTGTGTTCGTGTGTGTGTGTGTGTGTGTGTGTGTGTGTGTGTGTGTGACTGTGTTTGAGCGAGAGAGCAATAGAGGTTTGTCTTTGTGGAAGTTCTGGTGTGTCCTTTGGCGATTCCTCACAAAAATATACAAGTCTGAATTAGTTCAGTAAACGTTTGATTTGATAGTCTGGCCTTCTATGCGTTGCCGGTGCATTTAAGGAAAGATAACCAGTTGCACATTTTGTACTCGGAGGTTTAACTCGCAACAAGTTAAAGCTGTATTTTTTACATGACAGAAATGCAAATGTGATATTTAAAACAGAAGAGACACTAGTTGCATTTCCATTCACATATTGCACATGCACATTTTGCATAATCGCATTAGAAAAGCTGTATGGAAACTGCAAAATGATGTGCGGAAAAACTTTTTACGCTCACTTGAAGTAGTTTTTGTCTTTGTCGAAAAAGAGTTGATGCGCTAAACGGATTATGGAAACAACTGACTAATCCTTAATTTAACTTGCATGACTGATCTGCTGTTTCCGCTGTGGCCGTCTTCTCAGATATTCCCTTAACGTGCAAATGCTTGTCTTAGTCTCCGTGAAACATGGCCAATACAAGCTGACATGAGAGAACAATTAAAACTTGCTCAATTGAAACAAATTCCTGATGACTTATCTCCATTATTTTCATCATAGATGGTTAGACGGCCAAGCTGACTTGTTTTATTTCTGGTTTGCAACCTCTACTTCTTCTTCTACTCTGTTTACTGGCGGATTACAGCCATGCGTAGCCTATGGCGCCAACTTCTGTCCAAACTACGCTGTAGCAGAGTTTATTTGCTCCAAACCAGTTGATGGAAACACGCCTAATTTGCATTTTTGCGACATTTTAGCTTAAAATTTGCTTGACAATTGAAGAGAAACATAACTTTTGCTAATTAGCTGTAAAGGTGACATCTATGGGATAATGTTGAATTCTAAAATGTAATGTAAACAGCAGCACAAGTAGAGAAGACTCACAATAATGTCAGTTATACAGCAATATCTAACTAAAGTTTGTTAAAATTAGCCAGTACTGGTCATACAAGACCAAGTGAGGCTTAAGCAGCAAAATTCCTGAATGTGCTAAATTGGGCAAGAGTCTATTTTAGTTCTTGTGAATTCATTTGTAAGAAGAAGAAGAATTCATTATTTCTTCTTTCAAAAAGCTGCATAGTCTCACTTTAAATCATCAAAATGGGATTTTTTTTTTTTTTTAAAGTATGCAGACTAGAGCGCTTTACTCTTTTCAGAAAGCACAAATATCAGACACAGAAAAGTACAATTTAAACTCATATTGGAGAAAAGAATCAAAATCCCTCGAGTGTTGCTCTCTTATCTCAGTCACTCCATCCTCTCCTACTTCATTCTTCCTCTCTACTTCTCGATATCTCTACTTTTCATGCAGATTTCTGTACTGCATTATTCATATCTTCTGAGAGAAGCTCGACACCATGGTCGAATACTAGTTTCCCCAAAAAGACCTACATTATATTGTATAGCCACTGTGTGTATGAAAGAAGAGAGAGAATATGTGTGTGTACATATGATTCCCCCTCTGCTTTCTGTCTTCCCTTTGTGCCGCTTGTGATTACACTCTGAGCATCAAGCCGCGGTGCTCCTGCAGCAGCTGAACCGCTGAGGAGGCCGCGGAGCCGGGGCGGTCGACGGAGCCGACCACTTCACCGTAGACAGAATTGGACAGATCCCACACACACACACATACACCTCTTATTCTCTCCCTCTCTCTCTCTTCTCATCACCTCTGGAGTGTAAAGAGTGTGTGAAGCCACCCTGAAGATCTCATCAAGGATCCAATCAGCGCGTGAATACCAAATGCACTCTCCTCTTGCGATGTGATGATGGGTGGAGGGTGGAGGGTGGGGGGTGGGGGGTGAGACATTGAGAGAGCCATGTCTGGAGCGAAAATCTCTGCATATGCAAATTGAAGACAAAATTTAATGGATTTGATGTTCATAAGAGTATCTCTGACCCTTTCAGAGATGTGGTAACAGGCTCGCAGGAAAAGAATATGTGCAGATTAGCCTATTAATATTTATAGATGTAATTGGTGGAGCTATGTGGCATGAGGCCTTGTTGTGCCTGGTGTAATGCAGACCGCGTTTAGGCCTAATCCAGGTGGATGCTCTTACCTCCCCTAACAGGGAAATGGCCGGCCATTTTTGGAGGAAGCTGGATATCCTAATAATCAGGTGAACTAATACCGGGCGGCGAAAGTGTTTCCTTCCGGAGCTCTTGGCACGTCAGTCATTCACAGAATTGCTCCTGTCTGGTCTGCGAGCCATTTTAACTCAATGGAACATGCACTTTTTTCCCCCCCCAACGTGCATTTAGAGAGGACCACACGGGCCCCTTTGGATAGCCTCTATATACCCACGAGGAGGCTCCCCAACCGTCGTACTAGGGAGCAACCAGCACACACACCTCCCGCTTCTCAAAAATCTGAACAAAGCGTTCCTCAGTCTAAAGTGGTTAAACTGTCATTTCAAATCGTCTGGACATCGTGATTACCGGCATGGGAGGAATTATATATTTAGCTTTATGTCCGTCGCCATTTCCTCCCCCCGCCCTGATCTGAAGTGACTAGCCAGTAGTGCCCTCGATATTACTATCTCTGAGGAGTTTAAACCTTCCCCCAGGAGACAAGTGTAATCAAGGGCTGCCAGCAGGAGAGAGGGAGAAAGAGAGAGAGAGGGAGGGAGGAGGATGAGAGGTGTGGGGTGGATGGTGTTGGAGCCCTGTAGTGATGGGATGGTGGAGGGAATGACAATGGACCCAATTTACAAATATATCTCTGCATCTCGGTCCTTAAAACAAACTGAAGTACTCAGCCAAATCCTAAAAGAAAGAAGAAAAAAAGACAGAAAGTAAGTATGAATCTGTCTGGCATGACCTGCTTTTAATTGAAATATTAAAACTTTGTACATAGATTTGTCAGTATATCTGTACAATATTTTGAGACAATGAAATCCTCTCCTTTTGTTGTAAAAAAAAATCCTTTTTTGAACAAAAGACTAAACAATAACCGGCACTTGTCTTTGACCAAATACTAGTAGGAAAACATTTACATTTTAGCAAAGTTAATTAGGATTAGGAATAAAATCACTTTCAGCCCTTGCAAAGATCTCATAATTTTCTTTTATTCAGGTCAAAAGTCATGTTTTCATACTTAAAACTCATTTTAAAAATTGGCTATTGCAGAAGCATTATTTGTATGGGTTTCCAATACAAATTGGTGAGTGAGTTTATTGAAATAAAACAGAATTAGGCAAATGGCTACACTAGAACGAAGGATATTCATTTGTACTGGAATATCTCCCCACAGTGGCAGATTTTTTCACTTGTTTTAAGAAAATAAGACTTTCAGGGCTCAATAATAGACAAAATCACTTGGTCAGATGGAGATTTTTGCAGTGCAATAACGGCTTTAAAAAAAAAAAAATCAGCTGCCATGTGCTGTAGGTCAGCAAGAGAAAACATACACCGCACAAATAAGGAGGAGTGGAAGCAAGCACGACGTACTTAAAGTAGACACACGGTTCTATTTGTTTTGTTTATTGAGTCATTGTTAATATTCGTCCTAAATTCTTTCCACAATACTCTTCTGAAACACATTGTCCCCTAAAGCAAATCCACAACCCCCTCCAGGATCTCATCCATCCTGACGAGACTCATTCATCCTCGATAACGTCACCGCTTGCTCATAAATAAAAGTGACCGTTAGGAAAGCAGATGAACGCGGCCAACGGATTGGACAGGAAGCCAGTTAATCTGCAATCCAATCCGGCCCGAGTCTAGTGAAACCCGGCTCAGCTTGGCTGACCGAGGCCTGGGAAGAAGGAAGTGAAGGACTCAGGAAGCAGTGTTCAGAGCTTTCACCAGTCGTATCCATCACAGTGCACGGTGATGGAAGCATGTGTGTTCATGTGTGTGTGTGTGTGTGTGTGTGTGTCCCTGTTTCACCAGTCATATCCATCACAGGGCTCTGTCTCCAGGCCTGGGCAAGAGAGCTGGAGAGTCATTAGAGGGGCTGGGCTGCAGGCTGCAGCGCTGCACTTTAACTAAACATCTTTTCCATAAAATAAATGCTTCCAGGTTAGCGTGGGTCCTGGAGAACCCAGGTCGCCTCGCTTTCGCTGCCACTCATCTGATCCCAATTACCAGACAGACTGGGTCAAAGCCAGCGGGGACTACATGGGTGCAGACTGGAGTCGTGTGTTAGTTAGACTCCAGCGACAACCCAAGTGTGGCATCCTTTTGGCTTAAATCAACACATCGCCACCCCACCATGCCCCACCATCCCCGTCACTGTGCAGAAATAATCTGTAATTTAATGCAAACCATAGCATATATATACAATATATAACCAGTATGGCTTTTGCACGCTTTTTTTAATTTTATCTCATGCTCTTAAGTGGATAAGTATGAGTGAGTATGCATGGATTTAGTGTCATTTCAGTGGGACATGAAGTGTTGTGGGGATCAAACCTAGGACTAATGAATGGGGATAACAATAGTGTAGTCACTTTTTAGTCGATCATCATTTTATAATAATAATAATATAATAATAATAAGCTGTATGCCTCACTTTGTGTAAGTGACTGGGATCATTCTTTTATATATAGGGAAACAGGCATGACTTAAACATTGTTTTTTCCTGACTTTGTAAATCAAAATGTAACAAATAAATACATAGATATACATTTACTAAATTGTTATTTATGATTCAAATAAGAAATTGTTCAGGTATAAACCTTTTTAATGTAGCAACAAATTTGTCAAAACTTAAAACAGGAATTAAAATGACGTGCATCCTTAATCACAAAGCCACCTTGAAATCTATCTAACTGCCAAGTTAGAGCATAGAAATATGGCATTGACCCATGTTACGGCTTTTGTACATATATAAATACATACATAGTATATGCGCTTCATATACTGTATCTCAAAAATGGGCGAGGTTGTATGTATGAATGTAGAAATGTATGTATTTGCGTGGCACCTTTCAACAACACAGCATTTTCAAAGTGCTTTACATGTTCATACTGTATATCAGGACATGTCCTTTAATAGGATGTCATGTCGTGTTAAGTCTTGCCATATCACATTATAACACATCTTGTCTTCTTCTTGTCTTATCTTCTCATGTCATGACAGTTATCAGCTGCTCAGATGGAGAAGTTGTCATTATGCACTTTTATGTCATGGCCTATTATTTGATATTATAATATGTCATGTTATACCATATCTTCTTATATCTTGTCCTATAGGGACAGTTTATAATGTGTATGCTCCTCTCCTACTTTTAACTTCTATTCCCTCTATTGACTTGCCATACTTTTATAAAATAAAAAAAGCAGAATTACTCCGGGCAGGTCTGGTACACACCCTGTTAGACCTGGAACATATAATTTAACAGCTTGCTTATTTATTTAGTTTGAGAAAGGCATTGACGGAAACCTGTTGGCTGCATACGAGCAGATGTTATACTACAATCTGACAATAGCTTAGTAGTTTAGTGAAATACTCTTAGAGTACACATTTTGTTACAATATAGAACAACAACTTTGTGTGTAAGCCAGTAGCTTGAATATTTCAAATGCAAGACTTCACCCTCCATCCAGCACATTCACTCCGTTCACTCCAGTTGTGTTACACGTACGAGAGTAACCTGATCTCGGAAGAGAGGAAGAGTCGATCACGGTGATATATATGTGCTTGTGCATACGTGTGTGTGTTTTTGTGTGGACACAGCGTGCATTTACATCCATACATTATTGAATAATTGTTTCCTGATGCTCCCCTCTGCTCCAGAATATTAATTACCAAATGATGAAACCGCCTCTTTGGTCTGAGGGGGTTGAGGTTGGAGGAGGAAATGGGGGCCGCGCATGTCGGAGACCGTCCTATTTGATGGGGTTAACTCTCATTTTGAGTGTGTGTGTGTGTGTGTGTGTGGCGCTATGGGGAGGTAGGAGTGGGTGATGGGGACGGGGTATAGCACCAGCTTTGTTGGGGTGTTGAGTTTCAGGGGGGGGAAGCATTTTTCTCACAGTGAATGGATGATGAGAATATCTTGGACAGCTGGAAGAAGCAGTTGTGTTTTTGGCACAGAATTGCTAATTAATACCTCTTTCTTGGCACCAAAGGAAGTTATCTTTACGCACGAGAAAAAAAGAATGAAAAGAAGTTAAAAAGCTGGACTCGTATGTCTATTTTGGCCAGGACACTCCTGTAAATAGCGTTAGATATATGAGTATTCAGACAAGCACGCACGTACCAACTTAGCCTGACTGAGAGCTAACAATTTTGTAGATAAGATAGAGGAGACTATAATAAGATAACAAAGCATAGACAGTGAAATAGAAGATAAGATATAAAACACAGTTGCATAATAACCTTCCCTTTTATTAAATACTTGCATTTTTGTATGTTTTAGGCCCAAATTATTTTCCCTGTGACCCTTTAATTCCACATAAGTAAACACAATTTCATGGATTCATAATGAGCCGACACCAGAAAGCTCTCACACTGAGCCTGCATGGAAAGGAGGATGGCACCATCTAGTGAAACTATGATGTAGGCAGAGACGGAAACTCCATCATTTTTTTTTGTGTTGTTGTAATGGCAGAAATAGAGTGCTTGAAGATATTAAATAAGAATAACAACAAAATAAATATGAATTAGTCATTAATAATAAATACTCTGTTATTTTCAGCTGTTTAAAAATGCAGTTTTATAATTGAAAGTCTTTTTTTTTATTGAAAGTGAGAGTAATAAAACAGGCTTAAAGGGGTATTATTGATACAATTTTTATGTAGACGAATATATAATACATCCACGGAGCCTTTAGAAAGGTGCCGAATAAAAGTATGGCTTTTTCTGAAAAAAAATATTCTGATCGTGAATTAATCATTTAAAAAAAATTTGGGAGGTCCAAAATGAATGTTTTATTTATATCTGTGGAAGATACCTGATGTTTGGTTCCCACTTCTAACAAGGCTTGTGAGCCAATCATATAACATCGTTGGTATCACGTGGTGTCTCTGGGTTGTCAGTTAGTGTGGAAAAAATGTCTGAGATTGACGGTAAGTGCTTAGCAATGACTTGTTGTGAAGGGAATTACCTGAAAAGCGTGTGAACTTCAGCAAAAGATGCTTCTCAAAGCACTCTCGCATCATAAACCACTTCTCCTCTGTCCAAATATTATATTCCAAACTGTCATCTTTTCCAAAATATCGCAACACATTCGGTATTTTCCAGATTTCTTACTGTAATCCTCAAATCTACAGAATGAACAATAACAGTACCAAGAGATTTTGCCTGAATTAATGGAGCCCTAGCATTTGTGAAAATAGCAGTGATTATGGCACATGTTGATGAAATGTTATTTATTTTATTTACTGAAACACACAGTCACTAGGGATATCGTTAAAAAAAGGAATAATAAGAAAGGGTATTTTAACCGATGACTCTTTTATGACAGTTTCTGTTCCTTTTCACATAAAACATGACTGATAAAGTGTCTGTATATTTAACTTCCACCAGTTTACATGAACAAACATAAGGACTGACGGTGTATTCATTACAGCTCCGTTTACAGACTAAAGGATGTATTGCATGCAGAAAATGTCACAATAAACAAAACAATGCGCAGGCAGTTTCCACAGAATTAGTGCTTAGAAAGAGGAAGTCGTCCATAAATAACCAACAAGCAACAGCTGATTGAGGCAAATCATCCACTTTTGAAAACAAAGCATGATCATGTGTAATATTACTGGGTGGTTTTATTATTTTCAGGTGTAATGGTTATTTATGTATAATACATATATGTCACAATATACCCGTGCATCCATACTTTGTTTATTCATTTCTAATAATATGTACGATCATTTTATGACCTAAGCCTTTCCCTTGGTTTCTCTTTGCAGGGGAACCTGACTTTCAAGTATGTTATTTTCTTGTAAATACGGTAATTAATGACATTTACACAAGTTCTGAGGAATACTCACTCTCCTTTTAGCTCTGTTTTTGGTCTCCACCAACTCCTGAAGGAAATATACATCTTTTTAGCAGCTAAATACTCCACTATGTTCACCAGATAATCGCTAACTCTGTCTATCTGCTGTTTGGTGCTGGACGGGTACAGCAGCATACACAGAGAATTAGTGCTTTTTAAAAAAACTAAAAACAGCCGCCTGCTGTAGCTAGAAACATGGTGGATGAGAGTGAGGGTGAGACTCAACCAAAATAGTAAAGTTGCAGGCCCCAAAACAATGAGCTGAAAGCTGCTAAAATGTTCTGTATAGAGCTGAGAGGAATTGCAGATTTGGGTGATGATTATCTGTGGATTCATCACTACAAGCAAAACCTTTCATCATGTGACCCGTCTTTCTTTTTCAGGGTGTATTAGAATATTCAACAACTAAATTATAAAGCAAGGAATCTCTTTCTGTCTGTCCCTCTGTGTTATTTTCAGAACCGCTCAACCGATCTACTTCACAGTTGGTGGGTGTATTGCTTAGGACCCAAGGGAGAGCAGCGTTGAATGTGGTGCAATTTGGCCAGATGGTCGCACTATAATGATGAACTTTACGTTTTGGCCTGTAACTTTTGAACCGTAAGTCTCAATTGCTGGATTTTGTGGGTTTAGACGAGTGTACCTATATAAGCCACGCCCATTTATGTCTAGATTTTCCACCATTTCGAATTTTGTCCAAATCTGATTATTTGCTATTCCTCCTCCGAATGTTCAGCAATCATCACCAAATTGGGTAGAGAACATCTCTGGACCAAGCTGGAAAAAGCTACCTTTTTGGATTGTTGATGTTCCATCAAGTTTTGCTATAGCTGGCCCTCAAACTTAGTTCAAATGCAGTGGGCAGGGCTTATATTACAAAAAAAAACGTTATATTACAAAGAACCGTTCATCCAATCAATTTCACACTTTGAGGGCACAAGCAGCCAAACCGCGGTTCTCGACAAAGCTGCAAACAGAACTTCCGAGGGCCATTCAATCGGTCACTTCAGACAGGCACTGCACTAGATAAACAAATTCCAGTGAATTTGTTGCAAAGCATGTGCACAAATAAGGAAGCTGTACCCTGCACCCATTTCTGTGACAACTCAAAAATAACATCAGTGTGAAGATAAGAACCAATGTCTTCTGCAGGGTCACTGACTGTGCGTCATATCCTATTTCCTGCGACACACAGTATGTTGACCACAATAAATATCCTCACAGTTTAGTCTTAAGCCGTTAATCTTGCTCAGTTTCTAAAGTAAATTCAACAGAGATGTTTTGAAGAGTGAGAGAAAGGAAATCACAACTTGCTGATCATTGCTGACTGTAGCAGAAAAAGACACAATCAGGCATTCAGTAACGGTTCCTCTCTAAACCGACCTGAAAGTTGATGTTTCAGTTGTTGGAGATAGTCAGTGCAGTAGAAAGAGCGTGGGTGATAAATGAGTTACACGTTATACCACAAGATAACATGCTGACTCGATGGAAATGAATGAAAAAAATGAATTACTCATGAATTTGGTGAGATACGGTAGGTATGATGTTCCAATTACTGGAGATTGAAGAATGAACAGAAATAAAAGAAAAACTTTTTTTAATCAAATGTTACTGGAAACAGTGAGCTCTCTTGCCAGGAATACTCATCACTCATAAAGTCACTTCTCTTTTCACTTTTAGCAGACAGAAACTGTTCCTGCTTTACTTGCAGCCTATCAAGTGACCCTAACAGGGACCTTTCTTTTTCTCTTGGACTGAAACAGAACAGAAACAGAAACGACTGCAATTATTAACTGAGTGTGTGAACTATTAGATATGCTTGAAACAGAGAGTTTGATGGTGTAGCTGAAACCTTTTTCAGGAGTTTTGTGCAACGTGCAAACAAAGCTAAGGTGTATTACCAAATGTGCCGTGGAGTTTCTCCATCCGTATACTGTAGGGGATGGGGCGAATGATTTACTTCATTTTCAAACTTAGAAGAATTACTATTACATGTTAACAAATGTTAATCAAAATGATAATCAGCGCTGTCTTATAAAGACTACAAAAGTAGTATTTATTACATATATTCAATTCACCACATTTTGCAGCATGTCTGGGCTTATACAAAATAACCACACAGTCTGTGTAAAAAAACATATTAAAGGTAGGGTAGGTAATGTTCTTTATATACATATTTGTTGAAGTTCTCATTACATTCCGACAGCAATCAATAAATCAAATACTCTGACAAAAAAAAAAGAAAAACATCAGGCAGATAGGCTGATAGGCTGTCCAACTATTACATTCGCGACCCGCAATGATTTTTGAGAGTGTAAGTGTAAGAAGACACAAACAGTACCCTTTAAGGGGGACGGGTTGTCAGTGTTGCCGACTTGGCCACTTTCTCGCTAGATTTCGGGCTCAGTTTTTTGGTTATTTGTGTACTCTTGCTAGTTTCTCAACAGCACAAACCATGCCTTTAACATAATAGAAATGTTTGTTTAACATGTAACAAGTGCTTAATGTCTTTGTTGCTCTCAGTATGTCATACTGTTTGGAACTGCAGCACCCTGTCTGTCCCAACTGTGTCCTTGAGTATGGGGCAGTGTTCCTGGCAGGCCATGACCAGCACCCTGCATTTTCCTTTTTCCGTTAGAAACTTCCTCAAGGACTCATCGAAACACTTGTTCTCTTCTCTGTACTTGTCCAACAACAGCAGAGCCTCACTGGACCTTGTCAACACAGCCCTCAGCTCATCCTCCGTCGATATCTTTCCCGTGAGAGAAAGTTGAACCGCTATTTCGTGAAACAAGTCCCCCTTCACTTTGCTGCAGTCGACATATAGGAGAAGTAGAAGTTCTCTGAGATCGAGGAGGTGAGAGGGGACATGTTTTTGCCCCTCAGTCCAAGAAGAGACCAGGATGTGGGCTAGGGTTGTCTTCCCGCTTCCTGGGGGTTCCTCGAGGAAAAGTGTCTCTCCAGCTTCTGGGAGTAAAGCTTGAAGATTCACAGGCTGGCCCTTACTGGAAAAGAAACAAGTAGAATTGGGATTGTCAGCTACACAGAAATACAAATACTAAAACATAGACTTCAGCTGAGTCAACTGGATATGTCAACACACTGTGGTGAACTCTGACTCACAAATTTACACCACTGGCCAATATCAAACCATCTTGGCAGTCCAAAATGGAGGAAATCTTTGTACTTTCGTGTGTTGCACAGAGGGTAACCTCCATGGTCTGAAAAGTGAAGCCAATGCAGAAGTGCCTTAAACCTGCATTCTTTCTTATAACCAGCAAGGGGAGACTCCTGTGGTTGCAAAAAGAAGTCTGATTGTATAGAAGTCTATGAGGAAATTACCCTACTTCTCACTTCTTCTATTTATTTGATATCGGTTTCACAGTGCACAAATTAATGTGGACCAAGTAAAAAAAAAAATATTTGCTGAGGGGCGTGTATGAAGGAGTGAATTTATCTTTTTCATCTTGAGAGATGCCACATCTATGCAAGGAACCGCAGACTTTGATGCTGTCGAAGTTTTTTCACTTTGATTCGGAACTGAACTTGCAGACTTTATTTATTCACTTCATTTATTTGGTAGTTCTCTTCTGCCCAGATGTCAAGGAAACATCGGACTTCTGCAGAAGTCCAGGTCTGTTTTCTCCCACTCATGTTAACCTGTCATTTACCATGTCCATCTCAACAAATGCCCACACAGGAAGCGTTTTGAATCGCTTGGAAACGATCTAAGACCACCTCTCACAAGTGGTTTGGTCCGCACCAGAGTTTGATTACTGTGTTCACAACCGCACACATGAACCACACCAGAGTTCGATTAAAGCGGACTACATGTTTCCTTGTGAAAGTACCCTAAAATAGACCATAAAGCAGGTTATGCTTTAGGGCATGGCTACCTTGTGATTGGCAGGTCGCTACCACAGCGTTGTCCGGTCTGGGAGTTGTCTGAAGTTTTCGTCTTACAACTTTAACTCTTTCACAGTGTGCTTTCAGTTTGTGAAAGTTAATTATAACCTTTTTGGTTCCCTAAAAATGTCTTATTCAGCATTTAGTTGCACTTAGCTCCGCCCTCTCATGTAATTTCTGGTTGCAAAAAACCAAGATGGCGAGGGCCAAAATGACAAACTCGAGGCTTCAAAACTTTATTTAAGTATATACTGCACTACAAAAGACAAATGGTTTACCAACTAGATAGCACAAATATATTTTCCAGCTATCGATCAAGCTATCAAGGTTGCTAACTGACAGTAAAGCTTGTTATCTAACTTTTAGCAAGCTAGCTAGCTTATAGATCAAAGAATAGAAGGTACATTTTTCTCAATGGTTTGGAATAAAAAAAACTTGAATTGTTTTTGTTAGGTACTGGAAATGAGAACAAAGAAGAATCATAGAAGTCTGGCATCCTTATGATCAATGTGGAAAGTTGTGTTTATGACTCACTTGTTTTGCAGCCTTTTAGGCAACTCCTCCGCAACAAAAGCCTCCCAGTGGTGTCTCACCTCCGTGCTGAAGGACAATTCGGAATAATGGGCTTTCAGAAACGCCCCCAGATTTTCTTCCACGCAACCTGCAGACAATAATACAGACTTGATCATGATCACATCCAGATCATTTCATGAAAAGGAAGCAAATAGCGTGAGAAGATGCTTTCTTTCTGTCGGGTGTGGATTGCGTAGGCTGACATTTTTACAGTAAAAGGGTTATTTTTTAAATGAATGTAGGCCTAGTTCAGTAGTATAATGCTGTTGCAGACAACTACAGATTTCTGGAAGAACTTGTCTTACTGAATTTGTCTTTTCTGAGAGGTTTGTTCAAAACCATCAGCCTGTGTGTGTCATTAGGTTGGTTTTAAACATCTAAGGGCAGTTTTGCACCAAAACCAACAGGTTTATATTCAGCGCCACTTTAAAATAATTATGTATGATCATTTTCAGTACTGATTCTAATACTGGGTCGAGTCCTTTTCTATATTTTACGTGGTAATAAACTGAATATCTTTGAGTTCTGGTCTGTTGGTTGGACAAAAAACATGCCATTATTACTGTGACTAATTGATCAAGGTACTCCTACCAATTAGTCAGCAAAGAAAAAAGGGAAATTGTGAATGTGAAAAATTATTTTATACATCAACTGAAAAACATAAATAATGTAAACAATAGTTCTTAGAGTTACAAGTGTCACTTACCTTCATTAAAACTAATTTTCTCTTCCTCATTGTCTTGACCCTTTTCTAGGCCTGAAGGAAAGGAACAGAGTTGTTAGAACATACAGAAGAGTAATATTTATTTTGTATTTTTTTTTATTGTGTGATTAGGTGATTAGAAAACAAGTGAAGAGAAGAGAGTGTAATATTTATAGAAGTACTGAAACAGTACTGTTAATAAGTCATTTCTACAGAGACTTTACAAGGCTACAATAATTGTGATAGTGTAAATCATATACACCTCAATGCAAGTTTAAATCAGACTAATCTAAAGTGTACTATGTAATGAACAACTTCACAGAAAGGGGATCTTTGCACTTCTGTATTCTGGAGAATAACAAACAAGCTTTCGCACAGTGTCAATACGTATGTTAATTTACTGAATATCTATAGCTCAGTCAACATGTACAACTTGAACTATAGGTCTTGTTGTATTAATGTAGGTGTTACTTATTTGTAACTTGTAAGAAGTCATGCAGTGATGAGTTTTTTGCCCTTCTTGTGAAAAGAACAGTTCATGTTCATTAATTAATTTTCCATGAGTACCTTGCTGCACAATGCACAGCCAGACAAGTGGAAATGATGGATCACGATATTGATAGTAGAATGAATCATTGCGGTGGAAGAGGAAATTATGATCAGAGTTTCAGGATGCCCCTAAATGTATGATCTCAACCTTCTTCGTGGAGAGTGACAGAAACTGGGGGCGTCTTTTGTCACAAAATGTACAAAAGCATCAGCAATTTGACTGAACTCAACAGAGAGTGTCAAAATAAACAACTTTTCAAATGCTGCTAAGTGGTTTAGAAAAAAAGTGGAAACTACCGAGGTCTGTGAAAGTTCGCTTCTACTTTTGAACTACTTTGTGTTCCCTCTCAATACGTTTTCCTTGCAATACATTTTATATTCCCTCTGATCCTTACAGGAAGGACGAGCTGTATTATTATGGTATAAAATTATGTATTAGCTTCAGCCGTCGGTTGTGACCACAGCGTTTCTATCATTACAGCCAATGTTGAGATAACTAGTGCAAGTTAGTTAACTTAGTTTTCCTGTGGTTGTTGCTGTCAGCATAACTAAGTAACACCCATTAAAAAACACAGCGTCTTTGGTTGTAATGATTACAAAGCTGTAACACATTGTTTTTACTTAGTTACTTAGTTACATGCAGGGATTGTGTGTGCGTGCGTGCGTGCGTGCGTGCATGCGTGTGTGTAGTGGATTGTTTAGACTCACAGGCAGCAAAAGAAACAAACCGGCCTCGACCGTGGAACCAAAGGTTCTTGGTACTGTGAGTTCTGGGACCTATAGAAGAAAACACATACTGTCTTTAGTTATGCCACATACAAAAAACATATTGTTGGAAAGCTTATTTTCTGGCCTATCAGATGATGCTAGCGTTAGCTGTATGAAGTTTAGTCGGTAGCTACAGCACAGGAGTCCAAAGTGTGTCTGCTTTCCCCGGGACGGTTCAGACTACCCAGGGACGGTTGGGAAAGCCAGTCAGAAACTCTTTTTTTTACCAAATTCCATATCTCTTATGAAAATATAATAATTTTACAAATGTTTTATTTTTGTCAAAGAAAAGTGTGAACAAGTAACTACATTTTTTAATGTAAGTTATATTTTCTTTCAGCCCAGAGCAAAGTGTCCCAACCATCCCGAGGAGGCAGAATTTTGGGGAAAATGGACTCCTTTTACATTTATCAAAATTGTGCCTTTTACGTTTGGTTTGGCCTCCAAAAAACTTGATAGATTGTTAGCAGACACCCGTATCTGTTCAGGGATCAAATTATTTTCATTCCTGTTCAAGTGGTAAGTAATGGAAAGTTATTTGGTGTCAAAAGAAAATTGACCCAACCTACCCCGTTCTCCCCTACTATATGTGTTGTTTGGCTCTACTGTATATACAAATAGTTTCATTCATGCAGCATAATAAAATTATATTAAAATGGGACAGAACAGTCTTTGTTTCAAAAGCGTCAACTTAGCTTTCTGTGTTGATGTTTGACAGGTGATGGTATTTTCTCTTGTAAATCTTATATTTATCATGTATTTTATGTGCTCTTTTACCTGTTTTAACTACACAGCTGTAACTATATTGCGACCGGATACCAGCTTAAAAATACTGTCCGTAGCTTCCCGGACCCGTAGCTGAAGTAACACTTCCACTTCACACTTATCATGTTCACACAGTCATATTTGTAGAAACGTAATAATTCTAGTAATAAGTCTACTAATGAAATGATGGCCGTGTGTGGTTTGGGGAATTATTCAAAGAATAAACGTGATACAGTGAAAAACCACCCACGCATAAACAAATAGCTTCAAATTCCCCTGGCACATAGACCAATACTGACCTGGGTGTTTCCAAACTTGGTTGTTGTGACACATGTCAGGGCTAGAAAGCCAAGTCATGATCACATGATGACATGCATGCAGAGTCACATGCATGTAAAATCCCTCTTAACCAAATGGCAAACATCTAAATTCTGTAATGTATTAGGAATACTTCCTCTTTTCGGAGGCAAGTAACTATCGCCGTCGATATGTGGTGGCTGCGTTATCTTTTCAGCTGAAGTCACACAGCTGTTTACTGACAGCACACGAGTTCCTCTGACCCATGACAAAGACTAAAAGTAAAACACAGCTGGGCTGCAATGGCTTTGACACAGGAACAATACACTTTGGATGCTGACTAATGAATTTCAGCACTTCTGTAAGTTGTTTGAGGTTCTGGTTGGACAATAAAGTTCTATTAAAAAGATCTATTCTATTCTGTTCTAAGTCATTGCAGTGTGTATGCTGTGTTTTCAAATGGGTGTAACAGTTAAAAATAATCCAGAGCTCTTACAATGAGGAAATAATTAAAGATGCACAACTGGATTTTTCACTCCATGTACTGCACGTGCAGCGCAAGTTCTAAAGGGAAATCCCGCCCGGCAGCGATCCCGCCCTTTCCTGCACACAGTCTCTGTCCTGCACAGAATGTGCTCGGGCTGCAGGTGGAATGTCCCAGTAGCCGAGACGATTGGTTTATATTTTTAATAATCTATTGCACAAGTATCTGTTGTTGTGTATCTCTGTGCATATTGCTTCATATACAAGTACAAGAACAATTTTGTATTGCTGACATTTGTCACTTTAAAGGTTCTCTATACAATATCCAGAGCATTAATATAGGAGCAAACAACTAATTGCTATGTAACGAAACAGAGGAGTAATGTCTACCTGAGCAGAGAATTAAGTCACTCTCCCCCCCGTGTGTGTGTTGTATTGCGAGCTTCTCCTCGCTTTGTTGACATAGCCGAGCCGGCCGTGCGTGCTTTTAGTGCATGTGAGCGTGCCCCACTGGCTAGCTCAAGGCTCTTATACAGCTGATAATGCCGTCCTGACCGGCAGTGTCATTGCGGAAGCGTAGCACCCACACTCCGGTTCCCCCTCAGGTAAACCCTACAGTTGTTTGCACTGTTTAGCGCTGTTAGCACCATTAGCTGCGAGCCGTGGCTTGCCGTCGCCATGTTGAGAGCCGTTGAGAGGCAATAGAAATGCTCCCAATCCCGTATTTAGCACCTTTAACGTTTCACCGTAGCTGTATGTGGAATTGCATGTTCTCCCCGTGTTAGCATGGGTTTTCCCACAGTCCAAAGACATGCAGGTTAGGTTAATTGTTGACTCTAAATTGCCCGTAGGTGTGAATGTGAGCGTGATAGTCTGGCGACCTGTACATGGTGTACTCCACCTCCGCTCAATGTCAGCTGGGATCAGCTCCAGCCGCGACCCCGAATAGGATAAGCGGTTCCAGATAATGAATGGATGGATGTGAAATTATTATGCATTGTAATGCCTGGTGTGCATTGTCTCACATGCCAGTGTCAAACCCAAATTTACATTTGATGTAGATTTTATTAGATCTCTGCTTTGGATATTTTGTCTTCAATCTACATCTGCATTCTATGTAATGCTGTGGTTGTTGTAAACAACATGTCCTGAATCTGTAATGTGCACATACACAAAGAACTGAGTGACTGGTTACCTTTTCGTCGTCGACACATGATCACTGCAACGATGATGCCAACTATTATCATTGTCACTCCTATGCTCCATGCAACAGCGACAGTTTCAGTTTTTACAGGAGGAACGGGTATTTCAACTGTGAAAAGAAGGATTAGGGTTAAAATGTGCCACAAAACTTGTAATTCAGCAATGACAGGGTCAGGACAAGTGTTGGCATTTTGTGAGTTATACCCACCATTTAATATATCTGACCTCTATGGAAATAACCAAATATACCAAAAGACGAACTATCGCAGACTTCCCCTTACTGGTTAAGAAATCAAAATTGCAGCAATTGAAGTGACTCACGCTTGTGTACGCATTTTTTTGATAAGCTGTGCATGCAGCCCGATCTTCTTCTTTTACTTTTCCCTTTATTTAGCATTAAACTAACCTCATACTTTCATATTTTCAGCTTATCAAGTTCAAACACACTGTATCCAAAAGAGCAAATAATCCTTTGCACACATATAAGCCGAAACATCATCAGCCTACGTGCACATACACAAACAAGCCACACATTTCCACACATGACTATATCTCTTGTAGTAGAACTCCTACACACTGCTGTATCGTTTGAAGCTTGAAACCCAAACACTACCTACAGCTCCACTGAAGAGCAAAAATGCTGTTACTCTGGAAAAACTGTGAGCAAGAGCTGAAGGCTCATATATCCCATCTGTGTTAGAAATTACATTTGATGTGGGTTGATAGAGGATATCTCTGTCGAAAATAACAGGAAACAGCAGAATGATAACTACGCAAATGCTGACATTATATTTCCTGTTCTTGAGAAATACCAAGGCTTCACCTAACTTAATGGGGATTTTTTATTACAGACTAAAAGTTTGAATTGGAACATTTCTACCTCAGTTTTCTTTCATTCATAAAAAAGAGGTTAATGTGGGTTTATTGACATGGATTATAAATAGTGATGCGTTATGTGTAAGCAGCTGGCAAAGGTGGGGCTGATTTCAACTGATTGCTTAGTTTACAGTATATCTATAATAATGTAATACATCATAATGTATTAGTTGATTATATGTTGTTTTAACGATTAGAATCTGCAAGGCAACTAACTAAAGCTATCATATAAGTGTAGGGGAATAAAAAGCATAATTTTCCCGTCCGACACATAGTCGAGTAAAAGAAGAAAGTGGCATAAAATGGAAATACTCGAGTAAAGTACAAGTGCCTCAAAAATGTAAAACAGTCATACATCTATTTGCTTGCTTCTGATTTTGTCTTTTTGTAAAAAAATTTGGACAGCAGACAAGAGCTGACAAGAAATGAGGAGGGATGACATGGAGTAAAGCTCACTGTCAGGACATGACCTGGAGATGTTTCAATTGCACAGTCAACATTTAAAAACCCCCTGTGTATTTGCATATTCACTCCAGCTAAGCAGAATCCTGTCTTCTAAGAAAGCTTTAAAGGAAATAAAAAATCTACCTGGAATATGAAATGTTGCAGACTGGCCATCATTTGTAAAGATACACGTGTAGTTGTTTTTCTCTGATGACCTGACAGATATCTGGCTGGTGACTTTAAAAAGCTGGTCTGGAGTTGAGACGGTGTTGGTATTGGGACTGAGTCTTCGCAGGCGTCCATCCTCCCACGTGACAGAGGACTCGGGGTATCCCTCAGATTGGCAGGTCAGCAGCACCTCATCCCCCTCTGCAGTCTTCTGAATGTGTTTAGCCACTGCTTTATAAGGTGCTAGGGCAGAATCACACATATATCTTGTGTTTAGAATAGCACTATAATTATGTTCAAGAGATCTTGCATGATAAGGGGAAGATTAGAACTAAATGAGCCAAAAGCATTCTTTACAAACTTGAGTAATACTGCTTTAGTTTCATTTTCATTATGAGTTATACTGCCAATAAATGACCACATGCTGTGGCCAATGAGCAAGACTATTACCAGAACAAAGCCCCTGAAGTCTTCACCTAAAACCTTAAAATGTCATTGTGCTGTCACTGACTCGGTACTTACCTACAACCGACAGAGATATCATTTTATAATCAGATCCTTCTGCTGTCTGGACCAAACACTGGTAGGTACCGGAATCATTGATCCGGAGCCTGGAGATCTGTAATGTGACAAAGTAGAAGAAAGTAGAGTCCTTAGATGTGCTCCTGGCCATATTACACCCTCATAAACTAGAGGTTTAAATCAACCAATCTGTAATAATCTCTCTTGGGCAAGTTTAAACAAGTTAAACATGTCACTTAGAGGAAATCTGAATCTAACTGATCACATATGAAAACATCACTGCCATTATTGACCTTATTGACGACATGTCGAAGTGTCCTTGAGCAAGATACTTAACCCTGAATTGCTCTTGAATAGAAAGAAATACCATTTACCTGTAACTTGGCCCAGCCTTGCTCCAGCTCCGCAGTGAGAAGCTCCACTCGGTCCCGGTAGTCCGGGTCCTGGGACGCAGATCGCTTATTCCAGTTATCCATGTGGTACACCTCCCGAGTCGAGGTGGTGCTGATCCATTGCCAGGTCACCTTCACGTCAGCGCGATGGTCTGGTAGTTTAGGCTGAAACCTGCAGCCCATCACAACATCTTCTCCAAACTTTGACTCGTATGCGGTTTGCTCTGCCTCAACAGTGAACAACACTGCAGGGAAATAATACAAAGTCAATTTCAACATCAAATTAAGTTCACTAGATTTGACTTTCAAATAGAAATAGAAATGTTTAATATTGATAACATCTTTGTTGTCTTATTTATTCGTTAATGTCTCCACTGCTGTACACTGAATACACACCTGCGAGAGATGGCTTCAGCACAAGTTGCAAAATTACAACAAATAGGGCCCAGTCCATTGAAACCTGAGAGAGAAACAAAAAGGGAGTTAGATGGATGTTGAAATCTTTTGTCAAGTTGCTGAGAAGCATGAGTCATTATACTGGAGAAGACCAGATGTGAATTCCAGAAACCACAAGAAGTTTGACCTAGTTTACTTCTTTACTCTGCAAAAAAAATTTACATGACACATAACATAACATAACATAACATAACAGACATCACATGTTGGTGAGATAAACATCATTAATCCTGATCTCAGCATGACTCGGCTCAGTAAAGGGAACCACTTCCTCATTGATTTATTTCTGATAACAAAACAAAACTGGCAACAAGAATGCTGTTGGTTGACTGGAGCTGTGTCAAGGTACACACACATGCACACACAAACACCAAACAAAACAGCTGTTCATACATAACAATTCCATGCAAGACATGTTTCAGTGGAAAAGATTCAGTCAGACACATTATTCTAAGGAATAACTTGATCTCCAAGTGCTTATTTTTGAAGTAATTTTATGAGTGAGCCTCCGCGTGATAAGCACATTAGTCACCATTTCAGTCAACATTTCTGTCTGTGAGCTCTCTCACAATAGGCATAAATTAAATCACTTGAAATGAGTCAGTTATTAAGTTAAGTACTAAGTACACTTAAACTTATTACAAAAAGCCTGAGGTGAACATATTTACAATAATTAAGATAACTCATTGGTCTTCATGCTACAGAGCTATAGTCTCAAACACTTAGCAAGAAGGTGATAAATGGTTAAATTAATATTTAAATGTGAAAAAACCCCAGATCAATTATAAAAATAGAAAAAGAACAGGTACTCTTGAACTTATTACAAAAAGCCTGAGGTGAACATATTTACAATAATTAAGATAACTGTATTGGTCTTCAGGCTACAGAGCTATAGATTCAAACAGTTGGCAAAAAGGTGATAAATGGCAAAATGTATATTTACATATGAAAAACCAGATAAATTATATATAAAAAAAAGAAAAATAACAGGTATACTTGAACTTATTACAAAAAAGCCTGAGGTGAAAATATTTACAATAATTAAGATAACTGTATTGGTCTTCAGGCTACAGTTGGCAAAAAGGTGGTAAATGGCAAAATGTACATATATATATATATATATATATATATATAGATATGAAAAAACAGATAAATACAAATGCTAAAAAAGAAAAATAGCAATAGTACAACATTGAATATAATAATAATAATAATATTAACAAGATTAACAACAACAACAACAACAATAATAATAATAATAATAATATAAAAAAATATATTATTATTATTCAAGTCTAAAAGTTGTGCAACCCCGAACTGTTGTTTATCAGATAATAATATATTCTTACCTGTTC